>JAPDOI010000046.1:2277500-2500000 GCA_029168955.1 Aplectana chamaeleonis | reverse complement strand
CTAACGTAAGGTTCTGCTTGCTTGGCGTTAGCTTCTGCTTGCTTCGCGTGTTAGCTTCTGCTTGCTTCGCATTCGGTACGGAGACAATTCGTTACTAGCGGATTGCGTGTTAACACCTTGTTTCAAAAGCTCTGAGGATTCCAATTGTGGTGCGCGCCAAGCGCGCACCAAGATTTGGCTTTGATCTCTTCCCGCGCGGGTGCCCTACAACGAGATCACCTATTCAGACCGTCACCAGAGGTATGAGCTGTACACCATTCGATGCGTTGTAAGAATTTACATATGTGTGCAAATTTTCATCTTAACTGGTCCCCGCCTTCTAAAGTTATGACCTCTCAAAGTACGCAAAAACGTTCTCCACCACCGCCTCCGCCTCCGCCTCACCCTCCGTCCGTCAAATTCCATTTTTCGGAAGGCGTGGACCAAATCGCTTGAAAATTGGTGACTAGAGGTAATCGGCCACGGGAATGCCGAAAATAAGAGAACTCACCATAATGACTTCTGGGCCCCTAACGGGCGGTTCAAACTCGGAAACCGGCCTCTCAAGATTAGTTTATAAAAATGACGGGTTTTTTCGTTATCAGTTATTGTTTTCTTAGAGACTCCATATAAACACCTTGCTCTCTAGGGTGGTGCACTCTAAACGTCTGGCTCGAAAGAGGACGCTGTGCGGGAGGGATGTTTTTGAGCGCAGCGCGGGTTCGTTCCATGCGCACCATCGATAAGAAGGCGTCGCAGGGTGTGCTGAAGTCTCAGTTAACTATGCGGGACCGAAACACGAGTATGCAGGACGTCATGGAACTACAGCAGGACCTAAGTAGTGTTTATTTATTTATTTATTTATTTAATACGTTAAAAAGAACGCGCTTCAACTAGAACACAGGTTGAACCTTCGATGTCTAGCCAATTTTCGGAAAAGAAAAAAAAATAAAATCAAAAAACAAGAACCAAGAACCCTGTCTCACGGAGACAAATTAAGCTATCAATAGCTAGTCTGTCAATCTATCGATCAAGAGGCTGGTGCAGTATTTTAAAAGGGGGGGGGGGCTGAATGGTCGGTAGCCAAAGCTGCCTCAGGAGCTATGATTACTCTTAAAGGCAGTGGTCGAGCTCAATTATGCTCGCCTTCTTTTCCTCTCTAAAGCCTTTTCTGTGTATAGAGTAGCAGAACCTATAAGAAAAAATCGCGAAAAAAACGCTGTTCTGGGCCAAATTCGAAGCCTGAACTTTCTTGTCTTTTGATGGTGGACGAGTCCACCCCACATCATCGGCATCGATGATCTCTAAAATCAAGAACATCACCGGGCTTGAACTTGAATTTCAATCAATGAACTTTTGGATTTATGTGCACATCTAGTCTCAAACATTGGTTGAAGTGCTTGCTTTCATTGTTCAACTGTTTTATTAGGTAAATTTGCATTTATTTCATCCTCTGATTGTCAATGATTTTGGACTGCTAGGCATGAGACTGTGATCTTTCTGTGCACGTGTGCACGAACTGGAAATTTAGGGTCTCAATAACTCTAATACCAGCCCGTTTTTCACCGCGCTACCTTCATAGTTTTTGAGCTGTTTTATATCTAAGCTGATTTTGTAGTTTTTTCAAGAACATTTTTCATCGTGACCGCTGCCTTTAACAAAGCTGAGACTATCGAGTTTGCAAATATACGGATGCCCGCGTCAGCCGGCTATGACGCCCTTAGTCCCGATAGACATCATTGGGGCTCACCGGAACTTCACGAGTATACCGACAAACTTCGTGGAACCGGCAAGCTGGACATGAGTACAAGCAACTACAGAAAGGAAACAGCCCAGAGAGTAAGAATGTGTGCAGGACCACAGTAGGAGTGTGCAGGACATCATGGAACGTGTGAAGGACCCCAGCAGAGGTGTGCAGGACATCATGGGACGTGTGCAGGACCCCAGTAGGGGTGTGCAGGAATTCGTAGAATGTGTGCAGGACCTCAGTAGGAGTGTGCAGGACGTCATGGAGCGTGTGCAGGACCCCAGTAGGGGTGTGCACGATGTCAGGGAATGTGTGCAGGACCTTAGTAGGAGTGTGCAGAACATCATGGAACGTGTGCAGGGTTTCAGTATGGGTGTGCAGGACATCATGGAACGTGTGCAGGGTTCCAGTATGGGTGTGCAGGACATCATGGAACGTGTGCAGGATCCCAGTAGGGGTGCGCAGGACATCATGGAACGTGTGCAGGATCCCAGTAGGGGTGTGCAGGGCCTCAGTAGGGGTGTGCAGGACGTCACGGAGCTTGTGCAGGATCCCAGTAGGAGTGTGCAGTACATCATGGGACCTGTGGACGACCCCAGTAGGGGTCTGCAGGACCTCAGTAGGAGTGTGCAGGATATCATGGAACGTGTGTAGAACCCCAGCAGAGGTGTGCAGGATCCCAGTAGGGGTGTGCAGGACATCATGGGACGTGGGAAGGACTCCAGCAGGAGTGTGCAGGACATCATGGAACGTGTGAAGGGTCCCAGTGGTGGGGTGGTGTGCAGGACATCATAGAACGTGTACAGGGTCCCAGTAGGGCTGTGCAGGACATCATGGAACGTGTGCAGGACCCCAATAGGGATGATCGAGAAGTCATGGAGCGTGGGCAGGACCCCAGTAGGAGTGTGCAGGACATCAAGGGACGTGCGCATGACCTCAGTTTAATGCACATAACACCGTATACAAGTCATGCCTTCGAATCAGACTAATAGGCCGGCGCAGACGAGCCACATCAGCAAGAACCGGTGGAGTTTGGCTAGAGCGACTGACCCTGGGTCTATCCTAGACGGGGTGAGGCCACCCAAGATTTACTCATAGAAATGATGAAAAATTTTGATAAAAGATGTCTGATACTGCTATCAATCATTGTTTTTGTAGAAACTTTATGAAAATACTTCGACTGGTAGCCTTATCAACCGGTGGTTCATTTCACTTGTCTTGAATGGTGGGTGCCCCTCCCCCCGTCTAGGATAGTGCCCCAACCCTGTACAATCGGGTCATTCTGTAAAATTCGTTTCTTCATTTTTCTCGACTTTCAAATTCAAAAAGTATATGCCTTGTATCTTGTCTGTAGGAAGCCGCGTTGCAACTATTATCTTGCAATCCTAGCAGTTGTTTCTTCATTTCTACCACTATGTTTTAAAGGCAGTGTTCACGATAAAAATCGTTTTTTCTGTTCTCTCGCCTATCTTGAAAACGGCCCCATGCTGATTACAATGATAACTCTGAAATCGTACAAGACCTTCTGGGAACGGAGTTATGGTCCCTCAAAGATTGAGCTATGGAAACATGGTGGACGAGTTGTCCGAGGCTTGTAACTTCCGTCTTTTGCAGCCGATGTATGCGAGCTGACCTGAGTAAAGAGAGAAGTTGAGAATGAAGGGAAGAACGGGGCTTTTGATCGGAAACCATCGCTCATCTCTCGATCTCGAGCATTCATTTGTTCACGTAGGTGGGCGTGTGTTGCGCTTTTGAGGTTTGCAATGCGTTCGAAGTGGCAACTTCGGGCTCTTTTGGAGCTTTTTCTGGCTCGTTTTTCTTTCGACGTAAACGTTACAGTGTGCCCCTTCACTACCCATTCCTAGTGGAAACTGAAACACATTTTTCATCGTGAACACTGCCTTTAAAGAAAAACAACTTGACTTTGAGAGATTGACGATATTGTAGAAGGGAAACCCCTAGGAAAAGTTGTGAAATTTCTGAAAGTTGGGCTCCGCAGAAACAAATTGTTTCATTAGATTTGGCTATCAAACTGATTTTCTAAATGAGGTGAAATTGCTGAATTGATTTGGCTGTTGTTGGTATATGCAGACAACAAAATCATCAAATGTAGTGAAATTGTTGCAATTGGATTTGGCAGGCGCTCTATGAATTATCAGAGTCAAATCACGCGTCAGAAGGGGTTCTGATCGGAGCGTATGACTTACTTGACTTAATCGGTTGGCTTTCGCCTGACGCGGTCATTCCGCATCTTCACCGAAGTGTGCCGTCCTAGTAGTCAGCCGTGTCCATTTTTCACGGTCTTCAGCCACAATTTGAACACATTCCATCCAGCTGTCACTATTCCATTTCCTGCGAAACGAAACATCGCGATTGAACTGTCTTTCGATGCCGAGTGACTTCAAATCCTCTTTAACAACATCCGTCCAGAACTTTCGCCTACGCCCAGGTGGCCTTTTCCAGACAGGATTTGGAAGCATTCTTAAAGCGTATTGCACGAGACGATCCGGCGTTCTTCCTAGTATATGCCCGAGCATTCGAAGTCGACTTTCCATTGCTGCTTGAGATGGCGTTAGGAGATGCTGGCACCTCCCTCGTGCCAAGCGTTGATGTACTGCGTCGACTTCCTTGTAAAGGTCTTCGTTATGGCATACACGCGGCCAGAAATATCCAACCAAACGCCTTAAAAGCTTCCCCTCCGTGCAATCCAACCTTTCCATCTGCGTCTTCGGTGCTGCCCACGTCTCCGATCCGTACATCATGATAGGGCGAAAAGCGGATAGGTAGACGCGCAACCTGACTTCCTTCGCGATGGTAGTAGACCACAAACACTTGGTTAGAGAATTGAATGCAGACGTAGCTTTCGCACATCGTTGTCGAATGTTCGCTGCATAACTACCATCGTTCTTCAGCAAACAGCCCAAATAACAGAAATCGTCCACCAGTTCGATATGTTGTCCGTCCACACAAACTCCCGTTGAAGGCCTCTGAGAGACCCACATCTGCTTGCATTTGTCGGGACGAAGACGAAGTGCATAGGCTGCGGCATACTTCGGAACGGGGTTCACAATCCTTTGCAGTTTTGCGTTGTTTTTCAGCGAATAACACAATGTCGTCGGCGTACTCCAGGTCGACAAAGGAGCGTCCTGATGGTGTTAGGATCACATCCGCAGGAGACTGTTCTGCAACTCTACGCATGATGTCATCAACGGCGAAGTTGAAAAGAAAAGGTCCTGCAACGGGTCCTTACCTTACTCCTGTTTTCACCTCGAAAGCTGACGTAAATCTGACAGGTGTACGAACTGCTGCTGTTGCTCCTTTGTTCATGTCCTCGATTAACCGAACATACTTTTCCGGGACTCCATCTGCTCGCAGAGCATTGAGCAATCGATCACGGTGAGGAGAGTCGAAAGCGGCTCCAAAGTTCAAAAAAGCGAGCTGTAATGGCTTCGAATACCGCTGCCACGATTCGATTACTCTTCTCACAACGAACACTTGGTCGATGGTCAATCTTCCAGGTCGAAAACCGGCTTGCTCATCTCTGGTCTTTCTTTCACGATGTTTGATAAGTCGCTCGAGAATGATACGTTCTAAAACCTTGTACATGACACGAAGTAGAGAGATTCCTCTGTAGTTCTTAGGATCCGTGACGGATAGCTTCTTGTGAAGAGGTACGATGATCGCATGTCTCCACGGATCGGGTATCCTTTCGCTCATCCATATAGCACGGATGGTGTTGGTCATCTCACGAATCCCAGACGGAGGAAGAGCTTTCAGCATTTCAGCAGTGACGTTGTCATCTCCACCTGCCTTTCCATTCTTCATTTTCCGGACACAATCCAAAACTCCAGACTCAGTCGGCGGTTCCTCACTAACATCGTAATGTGCTCACTGAACATGCGGGAGCTCAGGTACTGATGGCGCTGGACGATTCAGTAGTGAACTGAAGTAATCCTTCCATATTTTCAGCGTCGCATCACCAACTGCAACTCCATTGGTAGTGTTCAAGACAGGAGAACATCTCTTCATCTTCCCGCTATACTGTCGCAGCAACGTGTAATCTTTCCTCGGATTCTTCTCCTCCCAAGCCTTCTCGAATCCCTTAACTCTACACGTCCACTCTCGTTCGCGGTCATTTTAAAGCTGCCGACGCAAATTCCTCCTCACACGCTTCTCCTCCACGAAGTTTCCTGCAGTTCGGAGAGCACATACTATGTTGTAGGTAGATGTTGTTTCTTCTGAGACGTAGGCAAACTTCTTCTTAAACTGTGCAACCGGGAGTGCCTCTTTCGAAGCGTCCTGGATGCAATTGACAAAAGAATCCGCGTCGCAAAGTTTCTTCTTAGTCCGTACTCCGATGTGAATAGAAATGCGTTGTCGAAAATTCCTTCTGTACTCTTCATCTCTGAGACTTGTCATGTCAATCCTCTGGAGAGGCTGAGCCCCTCGCTTCCTCTTATGAATCCTCGCAGTGAAGTTCAACAGAACAGGACAGTGATCCGAATCGAATGCGACATCCCACACAGCTCTAGATTTTCGAATGTCTGATACTGGAATATTTCTCGTCAGGAC
Organism: Aplectana chamaeleonis; assembly: GCA_029168955.1. Taxonomy (NCBI): domain Eukaryota; kingdom Metazoa; phylum Nematoda; class Chromadorea; order Rhabditida; family Cosmocercidae; genus Aplectana; species Aplectana chamaeleonis. Next base: position 2,493,702 of record JAPDOI010000046.1, on the reverse strand, counting down.
ATAGTCAGGCTGTAGTTTCAAAGTTGTCATCTTCCGCTTCCGCTGCCCTTCTGAAGATAGCTGGGTTGGTCCCTGCCACGTAAGCTGATGGCGGCGATGATTCCTCTTGAATGTCGATGCAATAATCAGACCACTGCGTTCACAAAAGTCGACAAGGCTTCGACAAGTACGGCAGTACTTCGGATTCCTGATCAAGTCCCATCTTCGCATTTGCGTCAATCACCACGACAACAGCATGTTGACAAGGTATCCTGGCCAGCAACGTATTGAGTTCCTCATAAAACGCATCCTTCGAATTGTCTTCGGCGGTTTCAGTGGGCGTATGAGCACTCACTATCCACAGATTGAATCCTCTGTGATCCCGCAATCATACGAATGCATTCCGGAACGACGTTGAGCCAAACTCCTTGACCATACCATTGAAATTCTTCCTTACAGCTATTGCACAGCCTCCCACTCTCCTATCGTCAGTGTTACCGCAGTAGATGGTGTACTCTCCGACGCTGATGACGGGTCTATCCTTGAGGCGGGTTTCCTGCAAAGCAGCAAACGGTGCATGTAAATAGCTCAGAAGTCTGGATAGCGCAGTTTTTTTGGATATCACCCGACAGCGATCGACAGTTCAGGGTGGCGAAACTGTGGCTTGTGACCAAAGACTCCATGAACTCCCTAGGTATCCTAAGCTGTTATGGACCAGAGGCCTTGGTGTGCCGGACGGCGACACCTTTATGCAATGTGCGGGATACTTTCGCGATGTAGTTGTGCCGCTATATCGCTCGAACATTTCCTGTGTACACTTAAACGTCTGCTGGGTTCAGTAGAAGCAGGGGCACCAACGAGCAGGTACCAACAGACTTGTATAGACACCCCCAGCGTATATCGAATTAAATGAGAACAAGAATAAGTCTAGCAACAAAAACGTTTCCATATAATGTGAGCCGTGAAAGCGTTGAGGACACGAACACATAGCGTCAGTAGCGAATAAATTGTGTTACATTTTGTTTTCATGATTTTTATCTATTCGGTGAGGGAATGTCTAGTACCTAAGAGTTAGCTACACTGTAAAGGTAGAATAACATTCGAAAACTTTATTTCTAGCCCATAAGGCCACATTTCGTTCAGCATTGTTGATTGAGAAGTAGTTTTTCTTTTTGTGTTTATTTGCTCGCCAGAGGACCTTCTGACGCGTGATTTGACTGTGATAATTCATAGAGCTCCTGCCAAATCCATTTGCAACAATTTCACTACATTTGATGATTTTGTTGTCTGCATATACCAACAACAGCCAAATCAATTCAGCAATTTCACCTCATTAAGAAAATCAGTTTGATAGCCAAATCCAATGAAACAATTTCACGACATTTCAGAGAAAGAAATAGGCTGGGAGTGAAGGGAAGAACGGGGCTACTGGTCGAAAACCATCGCTCATCTCGCCGCTGTTGAGCTCGAGAGGTCGTAAAAGGGGCGTGCCAAAGTGGCTTCTTAGTATGGGCGCCCCAGGGTGGCTTCCTCCTATATCTCGCTTATTCGGAGGAGTTGAGAGCTCGCATTGGGCAGGGGCTATAGAGGGTGGGTGAACTTCACAATTACTCAGGCCAGACCATTACGGGAAAATTCTGAAAGAATACGAAAAAAATCTATCAGATTACGAGACGATGTTGCCCTCCTCTGACAGATTTCTCCCGTATTCTGGCAGAATTCATTCGTGATCTGACAGAATTTTTTAGTAATCTGGCAGAATACTCCCGTATACAAGCTGGAGAATACAAGAAAATTCTGCCAGATTACGAGAAATTCTGTCAGATTACGAGAAAATCTGTCAGATTACGAGAAGTATCTGCCAGATCACGAGACGATGTTGCCCTCCTCTGACAGAATTTTCCCGTATTCTGTCTGATTTCTCTCGTGATCTGGCAGACTTTTCTAGTTATCTGGCAGAATTCTCCACTACTCACATAGGCTGAAAAATATTAAGTAGACCCCAAAAAGTTTCTATTTTGTCAGACATTCTTCCGATGAAAGGGTCACGATAGACCGAAAATGGAGCTCAAGATTTCCGAAACTTTTAGATATGTACTCAAAATTGTTGGAATTTTGCAGTATTTTAGTCTGAGAAATCCCGCCTTTTTTTTCTCCGCCGAAATTCTTTGGTAATCTGGTATAACGTACTTTCTTCGATCAGTACTGCTCGCATCCCGCTATTTTATCGCGAGAGTGGAACACACATGTTACTGCTTTTAGATCACAAGCTGCCTTACTCTCAATTCAAGTAATGCCATTGAAGTGAAGCTGTTTCTGTTCATATAATTATCAGCTTGCACATACTTCATTTCCTCCTCTTACAAGAGAACAATCTCTGGTTGCAGTGGCCATTTTGGATGAAATGTACTTTTAAATAACGATTTTCGGACGTAGAGTATGAATTTACTCTCCTTGGCTGCGTAGTATCACCCTGAAGCAAGTCGACAAAGGTCCTGTTTTCAGCTCAAAATTGCCCCCCTGGTGGGAAGTAGAGTATATAGAACTAATAAAATTTTTTGAAAAAAAAACGAATATTTCAAAAAATTTACTCTTTAGAATATTCGAATGAACGAATTATTTGGAACATTGACTTCTCCGATTAGTCGAATGAACGATTTATTCAAAACACTGAGTTTTCCGAATAGTAAAATAAACAAAATATTCGAAAAATTAACTTCCGAATAATCGAATTATTCGAATTATTCGAATACGAATAATTCGAATACCTCGTCGCACTAACAACTTTCTTGGCACTTTTTTCTGTATAGTATTGTATAGATCAAAGGCGCCCTATCGGATTTCGGAATAGAAGCAATTTTAAAGAATGCAAACACGAAGAAGGCCACACACCTCACAGGTTCTTTCGGATCCTGAAAGAAATCATGTTCCACTGCGTGAGATACAAGTGCACGCCATTATGAAATTGGTGGGATAGAAGAATAAAAAGATGAATGTTAAATTGAAGGCTAAATAAAATTAAATATTAAAGGCAGTGTTCACCACGTAAAAGTTGCCCGTTTTTTTTTGGATAAAACGTAAGCTTTAGATTCTCTGAGAAGAGTAGGAACAGAAGTGCGACGAAAAACGGTGAGGAAGTTTTGTCCGTGGGGTTTATTCTGGGCGCTGAACACGATCATGAGGTCCGTTGAAAATTTTTAGAAAGATCACTGCACGTTTTGGAAGGTACAAAATGTACAAAAAACGACTGTCTTAAAGGCATCCTGCGCGCTCGATATCACTTTCAATTTTTTGTGTACAACCAAACAGTTTGGGCTAGCTGGCAGCACCCACGAAACCAGAAGCTCTGAAAATGCGCCCTGTCTAAGGCCACCTGAAAACAGCTGTGAGGTCGATCGTCCAGCACTTCTGGGTCGATCATCTAGCCTTTTTTCACGAAATGTTGATGCGACCGTCAAACAACAAAAAAACAACTGTAGCACCAACTTCACAAGCAGGAAAACTTCAAAAATGACGGCGACCAAGTCTCTGAATGCCGAAAAACTTCAAAAAGGATCTTGGCGCAAGGTTCAGATTCACTTTTACGTTTTGCTCAGGAAGGTTTTCCCTTAGAAATGAAAGGTTTTCAAGGGTCCTTTCGGCATTTCCATTCACTAGAGGAGCTAAGGTGTACAAAAACGTAGGGAAATAATTTATGGTTTTCTTCGCGTAAGATGCATTCAAGCTCTTATATTCTTGAAACAACAAGATTGGGGCGGAATACTACACGGTTTGGCACAGATGCCATAGCGATACCAGCGATAATAGAATTCGTTTCCGCAGATGCAGATGATCAACTGACCTTCGTGTTGAGCACTCCGAATGACCCCCAGGGCAAATTTTAAGTCAAATCTGGAATATTTTTCTTCAACGCTTCCTGTACACCGTAATTGATATAATTGAACGCTGAATCGAAAATTCGTTAAGTCCGAAACGCTATAAGTCTACAGAAGGCCCGGAAAATCTGCATTCACCCAAACTTTGCCTAACGAGGTTGTTTCGGGTGCTGAACACGATTATAGTGTCCGTTTCAGGATTCTCGTGGAATTAATGCGCTTTTTGGAGGGACAATATGTACGAAAACCAGAGAAAAAACGTCTATAATATTTTTCAGTTTGACTCTAGGCAGCTGCGAAGGGCATATTCGAACTCTAAGTCAAAAAATGATTCCAGAAAAGTACATTTCGATCGGAATGGCCAGTTTGACTAACAGTCGAGGGCAATGCATGCTTACTAAGTCTTTTCGACTTTCTTCGAAAAATGTGTTTTCCTTCTGCAATTCCCAGCGACCACGGGTCAAAATACGGCAAATTTCTGCTATAGTGATTTTATAATCAGTTTTAGTGAGGGATTTCAAAGTAAAAATATAGGAATATAAGAAATAATCATGACAACTTTGTGGAGTTTAACATATTGTTTCGCAACAGTAATTTACAAGGCTCGTTGAAAGCAATCAAGAAACGACTTCCAAATCGAAATCGAGCAGGATTCTGCATGCATTCAATATTTCGAAAACTTGTTATGGTCTCAATTGAAAAAGTCGTGAAAAAAATTATTCGCAAGACCAAAGAAAGAAAACAACGCAAGCCGAAAAAGCCCAAGTGCCAGAGAAAAAAAAAGATAACAAAGAAAACAACATTCATTTGTCGAGAACGGTTAGTTTTATGGGAAAAAAACGTGGTTGCTCTGCCAGCTGAATGGATGTATCGATTTCGCTTCGACCAGGAAGGAATGATTTTGGTGGTCATGCCCAGCAGATCGCACCTGATGGTGTCATGGAAATTCATCTTGAGTATGATGTTGATGGCATTATCGAAATGTGATCGAAATGAGAAGCGAAACAAGTACATATGTGTACGAAACATGACTCTCCGTACTGGAGCACAAATCTGAGCGTTTTGGCCAAGAAATAGCCCACCAGGCTCCGCAACGGCTCCTGGTGGGCTACTTCTCGGCTATTTCGTGGCCTTGCATGAAATAGACAAAAATTTGCCGAGAAATAACTAGAAGTAATCAAAAATTACCGAGACGCGGCCGGTACACCGACACGCGGCGCTGCCGTCGCCGGCTCGGCAATGCGGCGGAAACCAGCTATTTCTTGGCTAATACGCGGAAAGCAGGCATTTTGTGGCTGTTTCTCGGACATAACTCGCAGAGAGCGTTTCACAAATTTTTCAGGAGATTGAAATTTTTCGCGCTACCATTCGTATGATATGTGCGAACCACCACTTGATTGAAATGAGAAAAAAAAATGAATTGAGTTTCAATCTTGATCAAACTTTACCTCTTTTTTATGATTTGTGAGGCCGACAATGAGAACTGAGGGTTTTCACCTTCACGAGGATGGCGAGTGCATTCGAAAGAGACAACGTGCTCCTCGGCTCCAGGAGTGAGCTTCAAAAGAAAAACTGCCAATTTGGATTCTAGAGCAGAATTTTGTAGTCTGTCAGAATTCGCCAACTTTCTGATGGATTACGGGAGGTGTCCGGTAAATTACAGTGGAATATTGTGGTAACCCTCTGGTAATCTGACAGAATATACCAGTACCAGAGATCAAGGTGAATTCTCTAACAAAATTTCCGTAATCGGGCAGTAATTGCAGATTTACCACTGATTGCACGGAAAACTCCCGTAAATTCCTGGTACTACACCGGCCTGAGTATGTGTTTTTCTTAGATCTCGTCCCTGAGCTTGGACCGTGCCTTTAACAGCAATCGCACCACTGAACACAAATAGTGCCTCATAAAGGATTAGATAATCTGCGCTGTTCCACAAATCCGGATTTCGTCGATTTTTTCTGATTTTTGTCTGTTTTTCGCAGATTTTTCAGAAAACAGAAATTTCTGCACACCCCTGATGCAAGACTTAGTACCGCTGGAGGGGTCCCTCCATCTTAGGTTTTCAACATGGTTTATAGGCTTTCTAGGGCGACCACTGGTGACTCTCCAGTTGTAGACTTCCATACCATTGGTAGAGATGCCCACACATCTCGGAGGAGCTTTTTCTAGAGAAAGTGATGATCTATCCAAGAAGTGCCTGCAGCGCGAATCAGCATGGAACTAGACCACTTCTTTAGAAAATAGCCCATATTTTGACGAGAAAAAGCCTGTGTTTCGCCAGCTCGACTGAATCTTGATTATTTCGCGGCTGTTTATGTACACGTTCCCTCCAAGATAGGAAAAATTGTTCAAGCTTCGTCGCTGTTCTCCTGTTTGTGAAGCCATTGGAATCGGGAGTATGGAGTCGACTTCGTTCAACGATAGAGAGCCAGAGGCTAATAGAGATTTTCTCGGACAATACCGAATATGCTTCTACTGCAATATTTCTAATCTATGCGCATCCGAATTTGGACTTAAACTCAGAACTTTTGAGACAAGCTGTTAACACAATCCGCTAGTAACGGATTGTCCCCGTACCGAACGCGAAGCAAGCAGAAGCTAACGCTAAGCGAGTGGAAACTAACGCGAAGCAAGCAGAACGCAAACCGCTAGTTACGGATTGTCCCCGTACCAAACGCGAAGCAAGCATAAGCTAACACTGAGCGAGTGGAAGCTAACGCAAAGCAAGCAGAAGCTAACGCTAAGCGAGTGGAAACTAACGCGAAGCAAGCAGAACGCAACCCGCTAGTTAAGGATTGTCCCCGTACCGAACGCGAAGCAAGCAGAAGCTAACACGCGAAGCAAGCAGAAGCTAACGCGAAGCAAGCAGAACCTTACGTTAGGCAGGGGAACGAGTGGAACCATGCAACAAAGCGGGCGGAAGAAAACGCGAAGCATATAGAAACTAAATTGAGCGAGCAAAAGTTAATGGGAAGCAAGCAAAAGCTAACACTGAGCGAGTGGAAACTAACGCTAAGCAAGCGGAGGTTAATACCAAGCAAGCGGAACCTTACGATAAGCGGAAGGGGTAGAATGAGAACCATGCGCCTAAGCAAGCGGAATCATGAGCGAAGCGTGTGGAATCTCACCTTATGCAGAGGTAGCTAGGGAAACACCATGGTACGTCAATGGAAAAGAGGATAGTTGAAATACCTTGTGCTAGCAGCGCATAAAAAATACGATGATTAGTTTTTTGACTACCAATGCATTTCGAATTCGAACACCTTGGAACCGCTACCGTATACTGTCTAAGGGTCAAATTCTAAATTGATCATAAACGAAGCTAATGAAGATAATGAAGTTCGCCTATAAATCATGTAACAACGCCGATTTCCTATATGTTTATCTCAGAAAACTTGCAATAACAACTGTCTTACTGGGCATCGGCTTTATCTCCGAATAAACCCAACAACAAACAAATCACTTATGTAGGAGGCATATTTCAGTGCGTATTTCAATGATTTAACATAAAATCCCTGAAGGCCAGATCTATCGCATCACACAACAGTGAGAACGTACACATCGTTAGAAAACACGTATTTGGAGGGCGTAAAACAGAGCAATTCTCGACGGTAGTCGAGCTTCTTCGCCAGTTCATTCTCCCTTGGTACGTTCTCTAGCTGCGAGTACATTTTCCTACTTTGTTAATCGTCCTTTTCTGTCGCTGAGATAAGAACAGCTGCGAACTGGTCGTAGTACGAGTTGTCGTCCTTATACATTGAATCCCTAAACACAAGATTTGGAGGCTTAACACGAGAAAATTGTTACATGTTTTCATTCGCGTCAATTCTGCTTACCTTTATGGACTGTATCCTTGGCTATCCGCTACGATTTCTTGTTCCACTGGGTCAGCGCTCAGGGCGTAATCGTAATTTGAAACGCCCTTTTAGGTTTCTTGTCCTAGCATACCCGACGACGGAAATCAATGCTGGAACATGCACAGATGTTCAGAAAACTTAATTCATAAGGATCATAATTTGCAGACTCACTGAGCCATTTTGAGCATGATCGCGTAGACACCTTCCAGATCAGAGATAGGAAATCCTGATTGATTTTCGCGGAAAAAAACGCCTCAGGAATGCGAAAAAGTTAAAAATGGCGGCCACTGACGAATTGGTATTCTCTAGCATCCCTAAGTCGAATCATTCCAAGCGATTTACAAATTTTGTCTCTGTAGATGCTTTCTGTGTTTGAAGCGAGAAGAGACCGCTTCCATATTCGGAAAATAAAACAAGAATAATGATTTCGCCTTTTGAGATCGTCTGACTGCAAGAGAATTGTGGTGAAGCCAAAATGAGTGCTTATTTATAAAAGATAGGGGTGAATATCTTGCATCCATTGGCCGCCTATTGACTTCTTGATTGGCGCGAGGGCTGTGCGTGATTACTAATCACGGATTAGGATTTACTAAGAGATACGAAATTCAAAAAAAAAGTTGAGCACAGCCCTGATTGGCTCGTGAATCTTTCACGAAGGGCACCGAACCTTGTAGCGCAGTGTGATGCAGGCGCGCTTCGGCTCCGCTTCGCGGCTGGAGCGATAATACCAATGCCATATAACATATATTTTTACATAATACTATACCAAAAAATGCATCATTTGACATTATCGATAAAAGGAACAAAACTGACAGGGAGAATGAATTAAGGAGATATCAGAAGGTAGCTGAGTCGAACGCAGAACTCAGATATAAGGCAGGACTCGAGCCTGCATTGCACGTTCCCGAGCGAGAGTGTTACCATCACACCACCGACACCCCGGTCTGCATTTTTCAGCTATTCACACATAAACTTTGTAGGCACAGCAACAATCAATCGATAATGAGTATGATCTGTTAATCACATATCGGCATTAAATCCAGTTAAAGGCACAGTCCAAGCTCGTCGGTACAATTTGATATTATGGTTCAGCCGGAGTGTGTAGCAACCCTGCAAAACGCTGAGTCTCAACTCTACCGAATAAGCGAAAAAATCGAGCACCTATTCCCTTCGCCCCCACCCAAATCAGCATTCGCTCCGCCCACTTCAGGGTTTCGGTCTCAATAGGGACGAGACGCGCCATATATTTGATCGAAATATACGTTCTTCCATTTGTTATCTGTCTATTTTTATAGTGTGGTCTGCTCCGGTACGACGGCTGGGAAAACAGGACAGAGACAACTCGTCCACGAAATCCTCACCGTTCAAATTCACAATCTTTGAGGGATCATAACTCCGCTCTGAGCGAATCTAGAAACAATAATGTGATCAGCGCGGAATTCTATTTGAACTGAGAAGGAAAACTTGATAACGAATCTGAGCTTGGACTATGCCTTCAAAGGCAGTGTTTACGATGACTTTCGTTCCCGAGTGTTGCACTCAAAACAATACGTTGGCCACCAAGTGTTTCAGTGACATTTTTCTCAGGCCTGGACTAGTTGTCCGATTGAATGAACATGTTCGCGGTGGTTGTCACCGGTGAAAAAGGGATTAAACAAAAATGGAAGAATGTTTCAGGCAAAGAAGTATTAGTTGGGGTCCGAAGGAAAGAACGGAGCAACAGAAAGCGAATAATTGCAAAAGACGGGACCACAAAAGATTTCATTGTCACAACGAACAGTTCCAGTAATAATAAAAAAGGTGGGGTGAGAATAAAGGATTTGGTGCGCTTCTGGGGCGTTTTTCTCGATTTCATCGTCATTTCAGTTCTACCCGGTGACCAAACAATCGATTTAGCGATTGTGACCAAACAATCGATTTAGCGATTAATCTCAAAATCGAAGACTATGGTGAACACTGCCTTCAAGCTGAGGCCTTGGAAGATGTGATTTTGATGTTTTTGAAATGTTTAGAGCTTGACATCTGAAATTTGTGTTCAACTCGCCTATCTTGCTATATCTTATGCTATATCAAGCCAAAAAGGGCATTAAGCATTTCAAAAACATTAATATCAGAGAGAGAAATGAAAAAGAAAGTGCACGACTGCTAATGAAGGAAGCAAAAAAGACGAATCGATGAGCAGGCATTGCTGTAGAGCCGAATTGCACCTGCAAGATAGCGTGTCAACTCCGTGCGAAGCTGCTGGAACCGTTCGGAAACTCCCATAGGCTGCTTGCACGGTGCTTTACGGCCTAAGGCGGATTGCACGGAACCGAAGCTGGTTCGCACCCTACCGATCCACGATAAGGAGGCTTGCACGGAACGAAGTGTCAGTGAGCTGGTTAACACCGTGCAATAGGCTGCTGGAACGCTTCGAAAACCCCCAGTAAGGCTGCTTGCTCGGTGCTTCCTCGGTCGTCTACACTGAGAAAGCTCGCTTGCACCATACCAAGACTCGAATAACGTGTTTGAACCAAACGAAGTGACCTTTAGCGTGTTAACAACCTGTTTCAAGAGTTCTGAGAAATTGTTGAAGGCAGCGTAGCCGTTTCATGGGGTCAATCGAGGGTTCGGAGATATTAGTATTGAAAGTACACTGGGAAGACCCGGATCCAACACTGTGTAAATGAAGCAATAAGGGGTGAGTTTTTAGGGCTGAATTCGAGGTTGGCGACTACCACCACAGCGTACATTTTCCATTGAAATGCCGGGTCTAGCCACGAAGTGGCTGAAACAGCGCAGCTAATACCACCTGCATCAGTACACCTACACTGTTGGTAGCGTAGAAAATTAGCCAAATTGGCCGCATCTGAGCAATAAATTTGAGGGTGTCTGCATTCCGTGGTCGGTGTTTGAAGGCAGTGGTCGCGATGAAAAATGTTGTGCGAGAAACCACAAAAATCAGCTGGATCCGCAAACGGCTAAAGGACCACGAAGGTTACGCGGCAAGACATGAGCTAAAAATAGTGTAATTAGGAACGTAAGTTGCCAATTCGTGCACACGTGCACAGCTCCGCCCAAAAAGATAGCAGTCTCACGCTGGGCAGTCAAAAATCATTGACGTTCATAGCCAGAAATGAATATTGAATTAATCAATAAAAACAGTTGAACAATGAAAGCAAGCACTTCATTTATATTGTTTCGACTAAATGAGGACAAAAATATTTGAGCAGGTCAGTCCGAAGGATATTTTTTATTGATTGAATTCCAATTTCAAGCCAGCTGATGTTCTTGATACTATAGATCATCGACGCCGACGATGTGGAGCGGGCTCGTTCAACATCAAAATACAGGAAGGTTCAGGCTTGAAACTTGGCCCGAAACAGCCTTTTATTCCCATATTTTCCTTATGGGTCCCACTACTCTGAATCCAGGGAAGGGTTTAAAGAGGAAAAGAAGGCACGCATTTTTCATCGCGAACACTGCCTTTAACCAGAAATTGGGCGACCTCCTAATGTCGAATTCCACGTTTGGATGTCTTGAAACCTGAGCATGTTGAACGTATTTAAATTCGCTTTGCCGTTTGTTATCTGGTAGAACTGGTTTATTTGTGGCCTGACGTTTCGTGCAAATCGTCAATTTCGAAGGCCTGAAAGTGTTTCTAAACTGAAGCGAACTATGAGATACTGGATCAAACGTCTTTTTTGCTCTCAGACTAATAACAAACAATCCCCGAACTTGATCGAGCCACAGTAACAGATACAGAAACCCACCCACACCAGCTCCACCAGCAACGAGCTCCTTCTCAGGCAAACCATCGCTCCGAGCGGTTCCGGAGAGCTACTTTATTTATTTATTTATTTGAGACGCGGAACAAGTCCACGTAAGCAATACACAACTTGATATAAAATCGTAGAATTACTGAAATATTGAACGCAACTGTAAAACCTACGCTGAGGAAACAAAGAAAACCGATTAGCCGGAAAATGACATTCAAAAACAAATAACAAAAAGTAATTGTAGAAGTAAGTGGGACAAAAAACCATCAATACAAAGTAGATTGAAGGTCAGATGTTTCTTAGAAGGGACTTGAATGCGCTCAAAGGCACACTCAGAAGGAACTCATTCTCACCTAGAATTTGATTGAACTTGCTCACGCTACGGTAGGTAAAAAACCCTGACCTAGTTTGTGACCTCGCAATTGGAATATAGAGTCTGAGTTTCCCGCGCCTGCTTTTTGAAATGGGAGCTCCGAAAAATTTTACGGGGTCTAAAGACAACTTTCTAGTAAGTAATTTGTACATCATTATGAGATCAGCTCTTTTCCTTCTCCTATGAAGACTAGGCATTTCAGAATTCTAGCTCTTTCGACACCATTGGGCACCTGGGAATACGCGAGTCCAGAACATCTCATCATTAGTTTGCGGGTGTAGTTATTTTGAATGGATTCCAATAGGGCAATGTCCTTCTTTTTCACGGGGTTAAAGACTGTGATTCCACTCTCAACTAAAGGCCTCACATAGGTCTTGTAAGCTCGCAGAAGCGCCTGAGGATTATTAGTTCTGAGTACCTTAAAAATATTATAGGTGCGATAATTAGCCTTCCTAACCAAGTTTCTGTAATGCTGTCTGAAACTCAAATCACTGGATATTTGAAAACCTAGATCTCTCACTTCAGAAACGGACGTGAGAGTCTGACCTCCTAACGTATACGTGAAACTAAAATCAAGATTTCTTTTCCCGATCCGGAGGTGGTTCGATTTTTCTATGGCCAAGGGAAGCTCCCATGTATCTGCCCATTTACCTATGTAATCAATTGCGGCCTGAATCGCCCTAGAATCCTCGCAGTTCTCGACTTTCTTATAAATTTTGATATCATCTGCGTACATTTTACAGTCGACACCAAAACGTGAAATGGAGTCCGGAAGTTCATATGTATAAATTAGGAAAAATATAGGTGAGAGTACGCCCCCTTGAGGAACTCCACTGTATGCTTAATACACTGGAGAGTAAGTATCATTGAGTTTAACCTGGTAAGTCCGGTTGGATAGAAAATTTCGTGCCCAACTTATAAGTCTGGGATGATCACCAATGACTGCCATTTTTTGCAGTAAATTCGGTATGGGGACTCTATCAAAGGCTTTTGAGAAATCGAAATAAATCACATCTGTTAAGCTCCTGGTCTCCAAATTTTTCGTCCAATCGTTCAAAGAACTTATTAGTGACGTCTCAACCGATCTGCCTTTCAGAAAGCCGAACTGATTCTCCGAAATGATGCAGTTCTGCTCAAGGTGTCTAACAAGGTGTTTTCTGACTATTTTCTCGAAAGTTCGTGCGAAGATAGAGGTTATACTTACAGGCCTGTAGTTTCCAGGATCGCTAAGAGGGGTTTTTTTAGAAATGGGGGTGATGAATGCATGTTTCCACCTTTCAGGAACTTCAGCTCTCATATAGCTCAAATTGAAAATGTGTTCAAGTGGGTACAAAATCAGGTACACTATTTTCTTTATGAAGGTGAGAGGAATGAAGTCCGGCGAGATTGAATAAGAATTGGGCCACTTCGATAAAAGTTCAAAAATGTCTTCCTTATAAAACCATAAAGAGTGCTCCATCTGATCATGGCGGGGTAGCGCAAGATCTTCAGATAAAACTAGCTCCGAGTCGACTTCTCGAGGCACACTGAACATTTTCTGAAATTCGTTCGCCAAAAGATCGGCCTTTTCAGTGGGAGATGAAAAAACGTTCCCATTCCCGTCAATGAGGCTAGGAATAGAGTTCTTATAACCGCTGTGAGAGCTCACATACCTATAAAATCTGTTTTTGTCATTCGAGTCAATAACCTTTCTCTCTAAATAGATCTGATACCTTGTAAGAGCTTTTTCAACTTTTTTGTTGTAGGCCTCATAATTTTCCCATGCTTGCGAATTTTCGGATGCCGAAGCTCTATTCCACATATCAGATCTGAACTTGGTCATATTTCTTAGACGCTGTGGTAAATTAAGCTCTATTGGCAAGACTTCACGTAATGGGACAAATAACTCAATGACATGCTCGATGACTTCTATGAAAGTTTCGTACTTCTCGTCAACCGTTCCTGGGCTACTCATGATCCCGATCCAATCGACGTTACTCGAGTGCTCATGAATTTTCTCGAAATCAGCTTTTTTAAAATCTCTAATCAATCGTGGTCGTTCTGGTATAGTCTTCACTGCAAGAGCGAATGTCACTGTTGCGTGATCACTACCCCCAATTGGGGCTACGACATTGATTGCTTGTACAAAATCAGTTTTGTTGCATAAGACGAGGTCTAGGAGTGAGTCGCCTCTGGTAGCTGCCGGAACTAGTTGTCGAAGATCGTGGGTTTCGAAAGTGTCATAAAAAGAGTTCGCCAGCCTACCAAATCGTTCGGTCAAATCGGGTATATTGAAGTCCCCTAAGACAATACATGGAGAGTCGCAGGAACAAAAATCGCTTATGGCTTTGCACAACTGCATCGATTTCTCTATACTACAACTGGGAGCCCTGTAAATTCCTATGATGCGAGAAGTGAAATTCAGGTTAAATACATCACAAACTAGTATTTCATAAGAATCACTCACGGATTCGCTGAAAACTTGATTGTAAGACATTGATTTTCTTACCAAAAGCATGACACCGCCTCCCTTCTTAGACTTCCTATCGCATCTTATTCCTTCATATTGAGTACATACTACACCTAGAAGAGCACCTAAGTCGTTTTTAGAGCTCAGCCATGTCTCAGTCAAAAAGGTCACATCATAATTGTTCTGGCAGAGATTTGAAATAAAAGAATCACGGTTTCTTACTAAAGATCTGATATTTGACAGTGCGCATGAAACCTTGTGACATGATTTCCTTTGAAAGCTCAGCAGTTTCCCGAAGGACTACTGAGCTGTGAGGAATTCATGCTTGAGTTAGCCTTCTGAGATGGTGCCTGTGAGTGCGACGCGTCCTGGATTTGACTGGCAGTGACATTGCCATCAAACGTTGTCCTACGAGTCGTTAGGCGCTCGCCACGGATTCGCTCTCTCTCCTCTCTGGATAAGGATGGGCGTAGATATATGCCCTTTTAAGGAGGGAAAAAACGTAAGCGTGGAGCACGCCTAACCGCCTCGGCTTGGAATCTGGATGAAGGAAGGACTACCTTAACTAAACGGGGACGGCCCAGAGTCGGCGCGCCCATACGATACACCTTTGAGGGGATACATTTCAGTCCAAGAAAACTAAGCAAGGAATTAACACGGGAACAGTCCTCGGATATTTTGTCAAACGCAGTAGAAGCAGAGGATTCTGGAACATTCGATAAAGCAATGGAGTGTTTTCGTTCAAAGTCTTCAAAATTTACGACAGAATCAGTGCTATGAGGAGAAGGTTCAGCATCGACAACATCAGAAATCTTAGTGCGCTCTGACACAGCTAATTTTTCCTTCAAATCAAAAATTTCCTCCCTCAGACGTCCATTCTCTTCCACCAGATCCTCATTTCGCTTTGCCATCTGCTTGACCTCCTCTTTAGTTTCGAGTAGCAGGTCAATGACCAACTTCATGTAAGCAGGCACCTTGCCATGGTCCGCTAGGTCTTGCAGACGGCTGACAGCATCTGCTTGACTGCCTCTTGTCTTCCTTCCTGTAACATTGGAGCCAGCAACAGGGGACGAGGCCATTCGATCAATAATCGTTGCAGACAATGGCAGCGAGCAATATCGACAAGACAAATACCTTTCAAAGTGGCAGATTTGTTGCTGATGAAACTGCCCCCCTGCCACTACAGACGACGTATGAGTCCTTGCAGGTGATTAGAACAGCTTTCCAGAACGGACGCGAGGATTAGTAGAATACAGGACAGAGGACGCAGCCGCTCGGCGTGACAGACACACTCGAATTGAACTCGAGCGGCGCTGCCTCTCCGCTCCGACCGAAAATTAACGATCTACTCGGGCCACAGCAGCCGCTCTCTGGGCCACAGCAGTATCGCTCGGAGCGATCTTCGGTCCCAACTGGCACTGCTGTCTCTGTTCGGGCGGCTTTCAAGAATTCCCTGATTGCTATATCTTCTTTATTTCCGCCTCTTCTGGAGAGGATTAAGCCTGTTAAGAGGATAAGGTACCTGTTACAGCCTGCGGGTCAGGAGGTTAATCCTGCCACAGGCCGCAACAAGGATACCATCCCAGCATGGTCCGCAATGAGGAAGCCTTCCCCAACGCGGGCAATGAGGGATCCCCTCGGTCGCCAAAAATTGTCATCCTGAGAGTGATCCGAGGTCACCTCTCAAGAGTGGCCTCGAAAGGCCAACTACTCGTCTACACGAGGCGAGCCGCCTTTTATACCCGCAGGATTGGTTGTTCTTTGAGTGATAACGTAGCTCGCACGTTATCACTCAAAGAACAACCAATCCCGCGTCTCTCTATCTCTGGCGATGGCACCGCTGTGGCTCCGAGAGCGACCGGAGAGCGACCGAGGGGCGAACTGGCGGGGAGGAGTCGGTCCCGCTCGGAACGATGGTTTGCCTGAGTTCCTTATCGTAAAACGCGGGACAAGAGGCAAGTGAACCAATGAATTCCTAAAGCTCTAGCGGCTCAAGGTAGTTCTAGTACAACCATTTTAGTTCGTTCTTGACGCTTCCAACGATGTAAGCGTTCTACAATAAGCGGTATGAGTTGGCCATCGTTGCTGTCTAACCCGCACTCGCGAGCGCGTTTGCCACCTTCTAGCAGAAAGTTGGATTCAGTGGCACAGTGATGCCCTTATATAATGATCTTGCACCATACCCTACTGGTTTAGTGCTTGAATAAAGAAGAATTCTGAAAGGATACATTATTTGTCATTAGCCGGTAGTTTTTTAAATGTTTGCCTTCCGACAAAATTATTCCAGTTTTCTTAGCCGAACATGTTCGCAGCTAGAAAGAATGAAGCTTTTTTCCAATAAAAATTTGAATTTTTCAGATGCCAAATATCCATCTCGTCTGGGTGCTTTCACTTGCCTTAGAAGCCGTTTTCGCGTTAAATTCGATGAATGAAATAATCATGCGCAATCGATTGAAAAGTGAGTTGTTTATGAAACTTTTCAGTAGAATCGCGTTAAGGAACATATGCGAAAGTTTATCGTTGAGCGGATACTGTTGGAAAAGCGCGTTTCGAAAAACCGCTTTCGCTACACTACGGAGACAAACTAGAAAAGTCGAACAGCGTTCAGGGGAGTGCCTAGATTATCTGTCTATTACGCTGATATTGTCTATTAGGCTGCTCGAAGTCTAACGAGCCTAGTTTCCAACGCATTTCAGCTTCAAGTCATGAGGGAAACTCTGTGAAGAAAAAAAGGAAAATCCCCTTACTCATCGCACGTGCATGTGCGCGATGCTGCTCCCTCCGTCTCACCCTCCGCTCTCTTGCTGTCTCTTGCCCCCGCTCCGCACACGCAAGTGAAGGACCATAAAATTTTCGCTCCTTTGTAGGCTAGTGAACATATTTACAATACCTGCGCTGAGTTTTGTAGAACGGGGAGTATTTACCAAACTTTTTGCGGTAGTTTCTCATAAACGTCGCGCGCGGCGAAGTGCGCAAAACTTTGAGGGGTAATTGCACATGTAGCAGAAGAGCAATCTTCATGCTTTTTTATGAAGTAGAGACAGGTGGAGAATCTCGAGATGTGTGCAGGTTGCATTCTCAGAACTCTTGAAACAAGCTGATAACACGCAACCCGCTAGTTACGGATTGTCCCCGTACCAAACGCGAAGCAAGCAGAAGCTAACACGCGAAGCAAGCAGAAGCTAACGCCAAGCAAGCAGAATCTTACATTGGGCAGGGGAACGAGTGGAACCATGCACCGAAGCGAGCGGAAGCAAACGCGAAGCAATTAGAAACTAACACTGAGCGAACGGAAGTTAACGGGAAGCAAGCAAAAGCTGACACTGAGCGAGTGGAAGCTAACGCAAAGCAAGCAGAAGCTAACGCTAAGCGAGTGAAAGCTAATGCTAAGCGAGTGAAAGCTAACGCGAAGCAAGCAGAAGCTAACGCTAAGCAAGCGGAGGTTAGTGCCAAGCAAGCGGAACCTTGCGATAGGCGGAAGGGGTAGAATGAGGACCATGCGCCAAAGCAAGCGGAATCATGAGCGAAGCGTGTGGAATCTCACCTTATGCAGAGGTAGCGAGGGAAACCCCATGGTACGTCCATCGAAAAGAGGATAGTTGAAATACCTCGTGCTGGCTGCGCATAAAAAATACGATGATTAGTTTTTCGACTACCTATGCATTTCAAATTCGAATACCACGGAACCACTACCTTATACTGTCTATGAGTCAAATTCTACCTTGCTCATAACCGCAGATACATGAAGATAATTGAAGTTCCCCTTTTAACCCACTCTATGAATGATGTAACAACATCGATTTCCCATATGTTTATCTCAGAGAACTTGCAATAACAACTGTCTTACTGGGCATCGGCTTTGTCTCCGAATAAACACAACAACAAACAGATAACTTATGTAAGAGGCATATTTCAGTGCGTATTTCAATGATTCTACATAAAATCCCGAAAGCCCAGATCTGCCGCATCACAGAACAGTGAAAACGCACGCATCGTTAGAAAATACGTATTTGGAGAGCGTAAAACAGAGCGATTCTCGACGGTAATCGAGTTTCGTCGCCAGTTCATTCTCCCTTGCGTGCAACGTTCTCTAGCTGCGAGAACATTTTCCTACCTTGTTATTCGTCCTTTTCTGTCGTTGAGATAAGAACCGCTGTGAACTGGTCATAGTACGAGTTGTCGTCCTTATACATTGAATCCCTAAACACAAGATTTGGAGGCCTAACACGAGAAAATTGTTACATGTTTTCATTCGCGTCAATTCTGCTTACCTTTATCGATTGTATCCTTGGCTATCCGCTACGATTTCTTGTTCGACTGGGTCAGCGCTCAGGTCTTAATCGTCATTTGAAACGTCTTTCTAGGTTTCTTGTTCTAGCATACCCGACGACGGAAATCAATGCTGGAACATGCACAGATGTTCAGAAAACTTAATTCATAAGGATCATAATTTGGAGACTCACTGAGCCATTTTGAGCATGTTCGCGATGACACCTTCCAGGTCAGAGATAGGAAATCCTGATTGATTTTCGCGGAAAAAAACGCTTCAGGAATGCGAAAAAGTTAAAAATGGCGGCCACTGACGAATTGGTATTCTCTAGTATCCCTAAGTCGAATCATTCCAAGCGATTTACAAATTTTGTCTCTGTAGATGCTTCCCGTGTTTGAAGCGAGAAGAGACCGCTTCCATATTCGGAAAATAACACAAGAATAATGATTTCGCCATTTGAGATCGTCTGACTGCAAGAGAATTGTGGTGAAGTCAAAAAGGGTGCTTATTTATAAAAGATAGGGGTGAACATCTTGCATCCATTGGCCGCCTATTGACTTCTTGATTGGCGCGAGGGCTGTGCGTGATTACTATTCACGGATTAGGATTTACTAAGAGATACGAAATTCAAAAAAAAAAGTTGAGCACAGCCCTGATTGGCTCGTGAATCTTTCACGAAGGGCACCGAACCTCGTAGCGCAGTGTGATGCAGGCGCGCTTCGGCTCCGCTTCGCGGCTGGAGCGATAATACCAATGCCATATAACATATATCTTTACATAATACTATACCAAAAAATGCATCATTTGACATTATCGATAAAAGGAATAAAACTGACAGGGAGAATGAATTAAGGAGATATCAGAAGGTAGCTGAGTCGAACGCAGAACTCAGATATAAGGCAGGACTCGAGCCTGCATTGCACGTTCCCGAGCGAGAGTGTTACCATCACACCACCGACACCCCGGTCTGCATTTTTCAGCTATTCACACATAAACTTTGTAGGCACAGCAACAATCAATCGATAATGAGTATGATCTGTTAATCACATATCGGCATTAAATCCAGTTAAAGGCACAGTCCAAGCTCGTCGGTACAATTTGATATTATGGTTCAGCCGGAGTGTGTAGCAACCCTGCAAAACGCTGAGTCTCAACTCTTCCGAATAAGCGAAGAAAATCGAGCACCTATTCCCTTCGCCCCCCCCCCCACCCAAATCAGCATTCGCTCCGCCCACTTCAGGGGTTTCGGTCTCAATAGGGACGAGACGCGCCATATATTTGATCGAAATATACATTCTTCCATTCGTAATCTGTCTATTTTTATAGTGTGGTCTGCTCTGGTACGACGGCTGGGAAAACAGGACCGAGACAACTCGTTCACGAAATCCTCACCGTTCAAATTCACAATCTTTGAGGGATCATAACTCCGTTCTGAGCGAATCTAGAAACAATAATGTGATCAGCGCGGAATTCTATCTGAACTGAGAAGGAAAACTTGATAACGAATCTGAGCTTGGACTATGCCTTCAAAGGCAGTGTTTACGATGACTTTCGTTCCCGAGTGTTGCACTCAAAACAATACGTTGGCCACCAAGTGTTTCAGTGACATTTTTCTCAGGCCTGGACTAGTTGTCCGATTGAATGAACACGTTCGCGGTGGTTGTCACCGGTGAAAAAGGGATTAATCAAAAATGGGAGAATGTTTCAGGCAAAGAAGTATTAGTTGGGGTCCGAAGGAAAGAACGGAGCAACAGAAAGCGAATAATTGCAAAAGACGGGACCACAAAAGATTTCATTGTCACAACGAACAGTTCCAGTAATAATAAAAAAGGTGGGGTGAGAATAAAGGATTTGGTGCGCTTCTGGGGCGTTTTTCTCGATTTCATCGTCATTTCAGTTCTACCCGGTGACCAAACAATCGATTTAGCGATTGTGACCAAACAATCGATTTAGCGATTAATCTCAAAATCGAAGATTATGGTGAACACTGCCTTCAAGCTGAGGTCTTGGAAGATGTGATTTTGATGTTTTTGAAATGTTTAGAGCTTGACATCTGAGTTTTGTGTTCAACTCGCCTATCTTATGCTATATCAAGCCAAAAAGGGCATTAAGCATTTTAAAAACATTAATATCAGAGAGAGAGAAATGAAAAAGAAAGTGCACGACTGCTAATGAAGGAAGCAAAATAGACGAATCGATGAGCAGGCATTGCTCTAGAGCCGAATTGCACCTGCAAGATAGCGTGTCAACTCCGTGCGAAGCTGCTGGAACGATTCGGCAACTCCCATAGGCTGCTTGCACGGTGCTTTACGTGCCTAAGGCTGATTGCATGGAACCGAAGCTGGTTCGCACCCTACCGATCCACGATAAGGAGGCTTGCACGGAACGAAGTGTCAGTGACCTCGTTAACACCGTACAATAAGCTGCTGGAACGCTTCGAAAACTCTAGGTAAGGCTGCTTGCTCGGTGCTTCCTGGGTCGTCTACACTGAGAAAGCTCGCTTGCACCATACCGAAACGCGAATAACGTGTTTGCACCGAACGTAGTGGCCTTTGGCGTGTTAGCAACCTGGGGTGGTAGTAAACCAGGGGAGAGCGGGACGTAGGGGACAGCTTAAGGTGCCACTTAAGTGGCACCTAAAGTTTTTGACACATTTTCTTAGAATTGTTAATTAGGCTGCCAGAAGCTTGAAAATTGAAAAATTACGGGAGAGCTCTACATTACGTCGACCTCATGAGGACATTTCGCAGCCGTTCCGGGGGGTCTTCTCGTTCACATGAGGGGCACAAGAGCGTCATCTCGTTCTCTGTGCGAGAGGACGGAGAAAAAGTGTGTCGTAGAGGAGGGAGAGACGGCGAGGTCGCCATCTCCGAAAATCTGCTCCCGAGTAGATTTTGGTCGCCCTCAGAGACAGTGGCTGATGATTGGAGCAAAGTTCACGCGCCAGCCGTGGACACCCGTTTTCCTCTGGGTCCATATCTCTCGTCTTTGGCATAATTTCCTTCATCAAATTCTCCTTCGTTGGAGTCGTTGATTCCCCATTTCATTGATTGTTCTTTCTTGTTTAGGCCTTCATGAGTAAACTCTTACTCATTCGATATTTTCTACTTTTTGTGCCGTTTTGTTCCCTAACACGCGATGACACCCTCTTTTTCAGCACTCGGTATTGTAAATATAGCGAACATCGTCAATATGCACCATGCGTTCCCTTCGCAGTGGAAAGGTTAGCCTTATACTTTGCTCTCCCCATTCGCGTGTTTTTTTATCACGTCTTTTTTTTTTGAGCTATTGTTGCGGTACTTTGGTTGACTACAGCAGAACTGAAAATCGTGAACCGTTATTGTTGATACTATACTTTGAAAAAACTGTAAAAACCCCAATTTTTCGAATAAATGCGAAAATCCTATTTCTCGAATTTCAAATTTTTGAAAATATTCGAAAATTAGAATTTTCGAATAAACTCGAAAATGGTATTTTTCGATATCTAGATTTTCGAATATATGAATAAACTCGTAAATGGTATTTTTCGGATTTCGGACTCTCAAATATATTCGAAAAACTGAATTTTTCGAATTCCAAATTTTCGACTATATTCGAAAACCAATTTGAAAAATTTTTTTTCTCAAATAATCTTTTCGAATTTTCGAAAAAAAGTCATATTTTTCGGTTAAGTTTTCTCGAATTTGCAAATGATGAATGTCACATCACGTGACTTTGGTGAATCGCGCCACAAAATTCGCGCTCGCTCGAAAGCTTCAGGAGAACAGTTTCAAATGATTCAAAATAAATTAGTGGTCGAAGAATCTTTGAAAAAGGCGCTAGTTGGCTGCTGAGGCGCTATTCGTACTCCTCAAAGCCAGCGCGTGATGCGCTGGCGTGGCGCTGAAGCATGAATACTTTCTGCGCATCGCGCTGTTTGCGGAAACCGAATACTCCGGCGGCGACGCTATGGCGGAGCCGAATAAAGTGGGCCTCAACTTACCCAAAGAAGCTAATTTTGTACACGCGTTCGCCATCATGGCAGCAAAGTGTAATACTGGAATCAATTATCATGAAACGGAATGAAATTGATGATGGACTACTAATGATGAAAAAGTCGTTAAGGGCCGTCGCCGCCATGGCGGAACGGGCGCCACGTGCCGGCTTGAGTTCAGGATACTCATACTCCAACTCCACTCTCGCGCGTCACGGGCTGGCATTGAGAAGTATGAATAGCACCTAAAAGATAAAGATTTATATTTCGCTGAACAGCATACTGGTCATGTGAGAGGAGCATCTTTACAGGTCTGCGAAGCCACGACGATGAATGGGGGATCAGCAGCACCATATCTTTGAAGAACACCTTTGTTAATGTTGAATGTTATCTTCGACTAAAAATAAATCAGTTTCAATTTTAAATTCCCTTTGTCCTCAAAAATTTCCTTCCATTGTAGCTGTCGCTTGAATATAGTCAGGCTAACAGAGCAATAATTCTAACGAATTTTTCGACAGCTGAGGTAGGCATCATTAAATAAGGGGCAGCGCGGCGGCCAGCCTGAGGTAAGTAGTGGTTGAGGAACAGACAAATTCCGATTTTGCGGGTGCGAGGATTTCTCGCAAGTGTGAGACTCTCAAGCAGTGTTGGCGGCAACCTTTTTGCGGGTCTGTGCTTTATGCTAAAGACCTAAGGTCCATGCATAGTCGGGCAACAAAAGCCGCCCCGCCACAGTGACTGGTAGAGGGCAACTACACAGCCTCGCGCCTGTCATCCATTACCCAACATTTCGGCGTTATTTTTGCAGCCCGACTATGCGTAACTCTTTAGAGAATGTGCACTGCATAAGTGGCCCCGCAGAGAAGCAGCTATTATTGATCGGACGAACTTTTCCGCGTTTTCTCTATAGGTGAAGTTTTGTGAATGTTCGGTGTAATCGAAATGTTGAACGCCGGTATAGGGGCTCTCTACACACCGAGAAAGGAGTTGTCTTGCCTTCTGTTGCTTTAATTCCACTCGGGACCATTCCGCTTGAATTGAGTAGCGTCACGTGTCAAACAGCATAAACCGGACAGCTCTTCCTTCTCTGTGCGTGTAGAGAGCTCCCATCCCTTGAACGCCTGAGAAGGGACTGCTTCTCAAAGGTTTTTATAAAGCGCAAACCTTAGCGGTGGCCATAAGCATATGACGACTGGCCACCTAATGAAAACTATCCAAAGAAGAATAATAATAATAGTAAATCCGATATTAATAAAATGATTATTTTGACATGAGTGGTAATAGTAATAACTATATCGACAATGCTAGCAAAAATAAGAATAATATCGACTATAATAATACCATTAATCATACTAATAATGATAAAAATATTGTGTTCTCTGATTTTTGTTACTGTTATCAATATAATAATGTACTATTATTATTATTGTTATTATTATTATTATTATTATTATTATTATCATCATCAATATTATTATTATTATTATTATTATTATTATTATTATTATTATTATTGACTTACTTACTTGACTTAATCGGTTGGCTTTCGCCTGACGCGGTCATTCCGCATCTTCACCGAGGTGTGCCGTCCTAGTAGTCAGCCGTGTCCATTTTTCACGGTCTTCAGCCACAATTTGAACACATTCCATCCAGCTGTCACTATTCCATTTCCTGCGAAACGAAACATCGCGCCTGAACTGTCTTTCGATGCCGAGTGACTTTAAATCCTCTTTAACCACATCCGTCCAGAACTTTCGCCTACGCCCAGGTGGCCGTTTCCAGACAGGATTTGGAAGCATTTTTAAAGCGTGTTGTACGAGACGATCCGGCGTTCTTCTTAGTATATGCCCGAGCAGTCGAAGTCGACTTTCCATTGCTGCTTGAGATGGCGTTAGGAGATGCTGGCACCTCCCTCGTGTCAAGCGTTGATGTACTGCGTCGATTTCCTTGTAAAGGTCTTCGTTATGGCATACACGCGGCCAGAAATATCCAAGCAAACGCCTAAAAAGCTTCCTCTCCGTGCAATCCAACCTTTCCATCTGCGTTTTCGGTGCTGCCCACGTCTCCGATCCGTACATCATGATAGGGCGAATAGCGGATAGGTAGACGCGCAACTTGACTTCCTTCGCGATGGTGGTAGACCACAAACACTTGGTTAGAGAATTGAATGCAGACGTAGCTTTCGCACATCGTTGTCGAATATCCGCTGCATAACTACCATCGTTCTTCAGCAAACAGCCCAAATAACAGAAATCGTCCACCAGTTCGATACGTTGTCCGTCCACACAAACTCCAGTTGAAGGCCTCTGAGAGACCCACATCTGCTTGCATTTGTCGGGACGAAGACGAAGTCCATAGGCTGCGGCATACTTCGAAACGAGGTTCACAATCCTTTGCAGTTTTGCGTTGTTTTCAGCGAATAACACAATGTCGTCGGCGTACTCCAGGTCGACAAGGGAGCGTCCTGATGGTGTTAGGATCACATCCGCAGGAAACTGTTCTGCAACTCTACGCATGATGTCATCAACGGCGAAGTTGAAAAGAAAAGGTCCTGCAACGGCTCCTTGCCTTACTCCTGTTTTCACCTCGAAAGCTGACGTAAATCCGACAGGTGTACAAACTGCTGCTGTTGTTCCTTTGTTCATGTCCTCGATTAACCGAACATACTTTTCCGGGACTCCATCTGCTCGCAGAGCATTGAGCAATCGATCACGATGAGGAGAGTCGAACGCGGCTTCAAAGTCCAAGAAAGCAAGCTGTAATGGCTTCGAAAACCGCTGCCACGATTCAATTACTCTTCTCACGACAAACACTTGGTCGATGGTCGATCTTCCAGGTCGAAAACCGGCTTGCTCATCTCTGGTCGTTCCTTCACGATGTTTGATAAGTCGCTCGAGAATGATACGTTCTAAAACCTTGTACATGACACGAAGTAGAGAGATTCCTGTGTAGTTCTTAGGATCCGTGACGGATAGCTTCTTGTGAAGAGGTACGATGATCGCATGTCTCCACGAATCGGGTATCCTTTCGCTCATCCATATGGCACGGATGGTGTTGGTCATTTCACGAATCCCAGACGGAGGAAGAGCTTTCAGCATTTCAGCAGTGATGTTGTCATCTCCACCTGCCTTTCCATTCTTCATTTTCCGGACACAATCCAAAACTTCAGACTCAGTCGGCGGTTCCTCACTGACATCGTAATGTGCTCTCTGAACATGCGGGAGCTCAGGTACTGATGGCGCTGGACGATTCAGTAGTGAACTGAAGCAATCCTTCCATATTGGCAGCGTCGCATCACCAACTGCGACTCCATTGGTAGTGTTCAAGACAGGAGAACATCTCTTCATCTTCCCGCTATACTGTCGCAGCAACGTGTAGGCTTTCTTCGGATTCTTCTCCTCCCAAGCCTTCTCGAACTCCTTAGCTCTACACGTCCATTCTCGTTCGCGGTCACTTTGAAGCTGCTGACGCAACTTCCTCCTCAGACGCTTCTCCTCCACGAAGTTTCCTGCAGTTCGGAGAGCACATACTCTGTTGTAGGTAGATGTTGTTTCTTCTGAGACGTAGGCGAACTTCTTCTTAGGCTGTACAACCGGGAGTGCCTCTTTCGAAGCGTCCTGGATGCACTTGACAAAAGAATCCGCGTCGCAAAGTTTCTTCTTAGTCCGTACTCCGATGTGAATAGAAACGCATTGTCGGAAATTCCTTCTGCACTCTTCATCTCTGAGACTTGTCATGTCAATCCTCTGGAGAGGCTGAGCCCCTCGCCTCCTCTTATGAATCCTCGCAGTGAAGTTCAACAGAACAGGACGGTGATCCGAATCGAATGCGACATCCCACACAGCTCTAGATCTTCGAATGTCCGATACTGGAATATTCCTCGTCAGGACATAGTCAAGCTGTAGTTTCAAAGTTGTCATCTTCCGCTTCCGCTGCTCTTCTGGAGATAGCCGGGTTGGTCCCTGCCACGTAAGCTGATGGCGGCGATGATTCCTCTTGAATGTCGATGCAATAATCAGACCACTGCGTTCACAAAAGTCGACAAGGCGGTAGCCATTGTCCGATGTTTGCTCCACTGGGTAGAACCATTTACCGAGTACTTCGGATTCCTGATCAAGTCCCATCTTCGCATTTGCGTCAATCCCCACGACAACAGCATGTTGACAAGGTATCCTGGCCAGCAACGTATTGAGTTCCTCATAAAACGCATCCTTCGAATTGTCTTCGGCGGTTTCAGTGGGCGCATGAGCACTCACTATCCACAGATTGAATCCTCTGTGATCCCGCAGTCGTACGAATGCATTCCGACACGACGTTGAGCCGAACTCCTTGACCATACCATTGAAATCCTTCCTTACAGCTATTGCACAGCCTCCCACTCTCCTATCGTCAGCGTTACCGCAGTGGATGGTGTACTCTCCGACGCTGATGACGGGTCTATCCTTGAGGCGGGTTTCCTGCAAAGCAGCAAACGGTGCATGGAAATAGCTCAGAAGTCTGGATAGCGCAGTTTTTTGAATATCACTCGACAGCGATCGACAGTTCAGGGTGGCGAAATTGTGGCTTGTGGCCAAAGACTCCATGACTCCCTAGGTACGGATCCTAAGGTGTTATGGACCAGAGGCCTCAGTGTGCCGGACGGCGACACCTTTATGCAGTGTGCGGGATAACTTTCGCGATATAGTTGTGCACGCTATATCGCTCGAACGTTCCCTGTGTACACTCAAACGTCTGCTGGGTTCAGTAGAAGCAGGGGCACCAACGAGCAGGTACCAACAGACTTGTATACACACCCCCATTATTATTATTATTATTATTATTATTATTATTATTATTATTATTATTATTATTATTATTATTATTATTATTATTATTATTATTATTATTATTATTATTATTATTATTATTATTATTATTATTATTATTATTATTATTATTATTGTCATAATTTTTATTATGATTATTATTATTATTATTATTATTATTATTATTATTATTATTATTATTATTATTATTATTATTATTATTATTATCATTATTATTATTATTATTATTATTATTATTATTACTAGTGACCCTTCGGGTCCCTAGCCCGTGGCAGCCACGTTATTTGAAGGCGCGTGCCCCCTGGCAGTAATAGTTAGGGTTAGTTTCCATTGAAGAAAAAGCTTCAGGCGACGTTAAGTAACGAAAAGTCTGCTTGAGAATGAAATCATACCTGCTGTGCTTCTCTGGGCCAAATTCCGGTCCGCAATTGCGCCTCGACACGCATTGCGGACGCGCGCTTTCGAGTCAGAAGAGTTTCCAGCGCCGCAGCCGCCGATCTGTTGGCTCTAGGTGGGTTTAAGAAACTGGAAAGTGAACAAAATTGGAGAAAACTATATAAAAAAGCCATGTCGAGTCGGCTTTGGCGCTGGAAACTCGACTGACTCCAGCGCGTGTGGCCGCAAATCGTGTCGAGACGCAATTGCGGACCGGAATTTGGCCCAGGTAAGCACAGTATTGTAATACGAAGAAAAAGGTTAAAGGTAACAATACCACTTTACAACAAAAGGAAGAACGTCTGTATACATAACGGCACCGCCAAACGATGGGTCGGCTTCACAGGTTACACTCCATAGTATTCGTTTGGCTTGGGCCGGCTTGGCCGACCCCCTTCCATCATGTGCAGTGCTCGTTTGGCTTCGCCAAACGGAGGGCCGGCTTCGCCGACTCCCTTCCATCAGGTGCAGTGTTCGTTTGGCTTCGCCTACCCCCTTCCCTCATGAGCAGTATTCGTTTGGCTTCGCCAAACAAAGGGTCAGTTTCGCCGACCCCCTTCCATCATGTGCAGTGTTCGTTTGGCTTCGCCAAACGCAGTGCCGGCTTCGCCGACCCCCTTCCATCATGAACACTATTCGTTTAGCTTCGCCAAACGGAGGGCCGGCTTAGCCGACCCCCTTCCCTCATGAGCAGTATTCGTTTGGCTTCGCCCAACGATGGGTCGACTTCGCCGATCCCCTTCCATCATGTGCAGTGTTCGTTTGACTTCGCCAAACGCAGGACCAGCTTCGCCAACCCCCTCCCACCATGAGCAGTATTCGTTTGGCTTCGCCAAACGAAGGGCCGGCTTCGCCGACCCCCTTCCATCATGAGCAGTATTCGTTTGGCTTCGCCAAACGCAGGGCCAGCTTCGCCAACCCCCTTTCATCATGTGAAGTGTTCGTTTGACTTCGCCAAACGAAGGGTCGGCTTCGCCGACCCCCTTCCATCATGTGCAGTGTTCGTTTGACTTCGCCAAACGCAGGGCCGGCTTCGCCGACCCCCTTCCATCATGAGCAGTCCTCGTTTGGCTTCGCCAAACAAAGGGCCGGCTTCGCCGACCCCCTTCCATCATGTGAAGTGTTCGTTTGACTTCGCCAAACGCAGGGTCAGCTTCGCCGACCCCCTTCCATCATATACAGTGTTCGTTTGACTTCGCCAAACGCAGGGCCAGCTTCGCCAACCCCCTCCCATCATGAGCAGTATTCGTTTGGCTTCGCCAAACGAAGGGTCGACTTCGCCGACCCCCTTCCATCATGTGAAGTGTTCGTTTGACTTCGCCAAACAAAGGGTCGACTTCGCCGACCCCCTTCCATCATGTGAAGTGTTCGTTTGACTTCGCCAAACGAAGGGTCGTCTTCGTTGAGCCCCTTCCATCATGAGCAGTCCTCGTTTGGCTTCGCCAAACGAAGGGCCGGCTTCGCCGACCCCCTTCCATCATGTGAAGTGTTCGTTTGACTTCGCCAAACGCAGGGCCAGCTTCGCCGAGCCCCTTCCATCATGAGCAGTCCTCGTTTGGCTTCGCCAAACGAAGGGTCGACTTTGCCAACCCCCTCCCATCATGAGCAGTATTCGTTTGGCTTCGCCAAACGAAGGGTCGACTTCGCCAACCCTCTTCCATCATGTGAAGTGTTCGTCTGACTTCGCCAAACGAAGGGTCGGCTTCGCCGACCCCCTTCCATCATGAACACTATTCGTTTAGCTTCGCCAAACGGAGGGCCGGCTTCGCCGACCCCTTCCCCCTTCCATCATGTGCAGTGTTCGTTTGGCTTCGCCTCCCATCATGAGCAGTATTCGTTTGGCTTCGCCAAACGATGGGTCGACTTCGCCGATCCCCTTCCATCATGTGCAGTGTTCGTTTGACTTCGCCAAACGCAGGACCAGCTTCGCCAACCTCCTTCCATCATGAGCAGTATTCGTTTGGCTTCCCAAACCGAAAGGGCCGGCTTCGCCGACCCCCCTTCCATTGTGTAGTGTTCGTTTGGCTTCGCCGAACGGGGGCCGGCTTCGCCGACCCCTTCCATCATGTGCAGTGTTCGTTTGGCTTCGCCAAACGAAGGCCCTTCGCCGTGCAGTTCGTTTTGGCTTCGCCAAACGACCAGCTTCGCATTCCATGTGCAGTATTCGTTTGGCTCGCCAAACGGTGGGCCACTTCGCCGACCCCTCTTCCATCATGTGCAGTGTTCGTTTGGCTTCGCCAAACGAAGGGCCAGCTTCGCCGACCCCTTCCATCATGAGCAGTGTTCGTTTGGCTTCGCCAAACGCAGGGCCAGCTTCGCCGACCTCCTTCCATCATGTGCAGTGTTCGTTTGGCTTCGCCAAACAGAGGGCCAGCTTCGCCGACCCCTTCCATCATGTGCAGTGTTCGTTTGACTTCGCCAAACAGAAGGGCCGGCTTCGCCGACCCTTCCATCATGTGAAGTGTTCGTTTGGCTTCGCCAAACAAAGAGGGCCGGCTTCGCCGACCCCTTCCATCATGTGAAGTGTTCGTTTGGCTTCGCCAAACGAAGGTCGTCTTCGCCGAGCCCCTTCCATCATGAGCAGTCCTCGTTTGGCTTCGCCAAACGAAGGCCGGCTTCGCCGACCCCTTCCATCATGTGAAGTGTTCGTTTGGCTTCGCCAAACGCAGGGCCAGCTTCGCCGACCCCTTCCATCATGAGCAGTATTCGTTTGGCTTCGCCAACCAAAGGGCCGGCTTCGTCGACCCCCTTCCATCATGTGCAGTGTTCGTTTGGCTCCGTCAAACAAAGGGCCGGCTTTGCCGACCCCCTTCCATCATGTGCAGTGTTCGCTTGACTTCGCCAAACGATGGGCCGGCATCGCCGACCCCCTCCCTCCGCGTAGTATTTGCTTGGCTTCGCCAAACGCAAGGCCGGCTTCGCCGACCCCCTTCCATCATGAGCAGTCCTCGTTTGGCTTCGCCAAACAAAGGGCCGGCTTCGCCAAACGAAGGGCCGGCTTCGCCGACCCCCTTCCATCATGTGAAGTGTTCGTTTGACTTCGCCAAACGCAGGGCCAGCTTCGCCAACCCCCTCCCATCATGAGCAGTATTCGTTTGGCTTCGCCAAACGCAGTGCCGGCTTCGCCGACCCCCTTCCATCATGAACAGTATTCGTTTAGCTTCGCCAAACGAAGGGTCGACTTTGCCAACCCCTCCCATCATGAGCAGTATTCGTTTGGCTTCGCCAAACGAAGGGTCGACTTCGCCGACCCTCTTCCATCATGTGCAGTGTTCGTCTGACTTCGCCAAACGAAGGGCCGGCTTCGCCGACCCCTTCCATCATGTGCAGTGTTCGTTTGACTTCGCCAAACGCAGGGCCGGCTTCGCCGACCTCCTTCCATCATGAGCAGTCCTCGTTTGGCTTCGCCAAACAAAGGGCGGCTTCGCCGACCCCTTCCATCATGTGAAGTGTTCGTTTGGCTTCGCCAAACGCAGGGTCAGCTTCGCCGACCCCTTCCATCATGTGCAGTGTTCGTTTGGCTTCGCCAAACGCAGGGCCAGCTTCGCCCAACCCCTTCCATCATGAGGCAGTATTCGTTTGGCTTTCGCCAAACGAAGCCAGCTTCGCCGACCCCTTCCATCATGAGCAGTATTCGTTTGGCTTCGCCAAACGAAGGGTCGCTTCGCCGACCCCCCTCCATCATGTGCAGTGTTCGTTTGGCTTCGCCAAACGAAGGGCCGGCTTCGCCGACCCCTTCCATCATGTGCAGTGTTCGTTTGGCTTCGCCAAACGCAGAGCCGGCTTCGCCGACCCCCTTCCATCATGTGCAGTGTTCGTTTGGCTTCGCCAAACAAAGGCCGGCTTCGCCGACCCCTTCCATCATGTGCAGTGTTCGTTTGACTTCGCTAAAACGATAGGCCGGCATCGCTGACTTCGCCGGCTTCGCCAAACGAAGGACCATGAGCCGCACCCTTTTGCCATCATGTACGGTCCATCATGTGCAGTGTTCTTTGGCCAAACAAAGCTGCTGGCTTCGCAACCCCTTCCTCCGTTGTATTTGTTCGGCTTCGCCAAACGAAGGTCACTTTGCCGACCTCCCATCATATTAGTATCTGTTTGGCTTCGCCAAACGAAGGGGCTGCTTCGCCGATTCCATCATGCAGTGTTCGTTTGGCTTCGCCAAAAGGGCCAGCTTCGCCGACCCCCTTCCATCATGAGCAGTGTTTCGTTTGGCTTTGCCAAACACGAAGGGGTCAGCTTTGCCGACCCTTCCATCATGTGCAGTGTTCGTTCGGCTTCGCCAAACAAAGGGCCTTACATCGCCGACCCCTTCCCTCATGCAGTGTTCGTTTCGGCTTCGCCGAACGTTAGGACCCGCTTCGCCGGCCCCCTCCATCAGTATTCGTTTGGCTTCGCCAACGAAGAGGCCGGCTTCGCCGACCCCTTCCATCATAGCAGTGTTCGTTTTGGCTTCGCCACCAAGGGCCGACCCTTCGCCGACCCCTTCCATCATGCGTAGTGTTCGTTTGGCTTCGCCAAACGAAGGGCCCTTTGCCGACCCTTCCATCATGTGAGTGTTCGTTTGGCTTTGCCGGCTAAAGGCTCCGGCTTCGCCGACACCCTTCCATCATGTGCAGTGTTCGAAGAGCCAGTTTCGCCGACTTCCTTCCGTCATGAGCAGTGTTCGTTTGGCTTTGCCAAACGAAGGGCTCAAATTTTTACATACCTCCTTCCATCATGTGCAGCAGTATTCGTGCTTGGCTTAGCCAAACGGGAACCAGCTTCGCCGACCCTCTTCCATCATGTGCAGTGTTCGTTTTGATTTCGCCAAACGCAGGGCCAGCTTCGCCGACCCACTTCCATCATGAGCAGTATTCGTTGGCTTCGCTAAACAAAGGGCCGGCTTCGCCGACCCCCTTCCATCATGTGTAGTGTTCGTTTGGCTGCCAAACAAGGGCCGGCTTCGCCGACCTCCTTCCATCATGTGCAGTGTTCGCTTGACTTTCGCCAAACGCAGGAACCGGCTTCGCCGACTCCGCTCTTCCATCATGTGCAGTGTTCGCTTGGCTTCGCCAAACGAAGGGCCGGCTTCGCCGACCCCCTTCCATCATGAGCAGTGTTCGTTTCGGCTTTCGCCAAACAAAGGCCGGCTTCGCCGACCCTTCCATCATGCGTAGTGTTCGTTTGGCTCCGCTAAACGAAGGGCCCGGCTTCGCCGACCGTCCTTCCATCATGTGCAGTATTATTCGTTTGGCTTCGCCAAACGAAAGGAGCCGGCTTCGCCGACCCCTTCTCTTTTCATCCGCAGTGTTCGTTTGGCTTCGCCAAACGAAGGGCCGGCTTTGCCGACCCCCTTCCATCATGTGCAGTATTCGTTTGGCGTTGCCAAACGAAGGGCCAGTTTTGCCGCACCCTTACATCATGTGCAGTGTTCGTTTGGCTTTGCCAAACGACGGGCCACTTTTGTCGACCCCCTTCCATCATGTGAAGTGTTCGTTTGACTTCGCCAAACGGTGGGCCGGCTTCGCCGACACTCTTCCATCATGTGCAGTGTTCGTTTGGCTTTGCCAAACAAAGGGCCAGTTTCGTCGACCTCCTTCCGTCATGTGCAGGGTTTGTTTGGCTTCGCCAAACGCAAGGGCCAAGCTTCGCCGAATCCTCCATCATGAGCAGTATTCGTTTGGCTTCGCCAAACGGAAGGGCCAACTTCGCCGACCCCTTCCATCATGTGCAGTGTTCGTTTGGCTCGCAAACAAACGTTGGGCCCGCTCGCCGACCATCCTCCACTTAGTATTTGCTTGGCTTCGCCAAACGAAGGGCCGGCTTTGCCGACCCCCTTCCATCATGAGCAGTCTTCGTTCGGCTTTGCCAAACGAAAGGCTGGCTTTGCCGACCCCCTTCCATCATGTGCAGTGTTCGTTTGGCTCCGCCAAACAAAGGGCCGGCTTCGCCGACCCCCTTCCATCATGTGCAGTGTTCGTTTGGCTTCGCCAAACGATAGGGCCCGGCTTCGCCGACCCTTCCATCATGTGCAGTGTTCGTTTGGCTTCGCCAACGAAGGACCAGCTTGCCGACCCCTTCCATCATGTGCAGTGTTCGTTTGGCTTCGCCAAACAAAGGGCCAGATTCGCCGACCCCTTCCCATCATGTGCAGTAATTCGTTTGGCTTCGCCAAACAAGGGCCTTCGCCGACCTCTTTCCATCATGTGCAGTGTTCGTTTGGCTTCGCCAAACAAAGGCCGGCTTCGCCGACCCCTTCCATCATGTGCAGTGTTCGTTTGGCTTCGCCAAACAAAGGGCCGGCTTCGCCGACCCTTCCATCATGTGCAGTGTTCGTTTGGCTTCGCCAAAGGGGCCAGCTTCGCCGACCCCTTCCATCATGTGCAGTGTTCGTTTGGCTTCGCCAGAGGGCCAGCTTCGCCGACCCCTTCCATCATGAGCAGTGTTCGTTTGGCTTCGCCAAACGAAGGCCGGCTTCGCCGACCCCTTCCATCATGTGCAGTGTTCGTTTGGCTTCTCCAAACAAAGGACCGGCTTCGCCGACCCCCTTCCATCATGGGCAGTATTCGTTTGGCTTCGCCAAATGCAGGGCCGGCTTCGCCCCCCCCCTTCCATCATGTGCAGTGTTCGTTTGGCTTCGACAAACGGTGGGCCGGCTTCGCCGGCCCCTTCCATCATGAGCAGTGTTCGTTTGGCTTCGCCAAACGAAGGGCCGGCTTCGCCGACCCCTTCCATCATGTGCAGTGTTCGTTTGGCTTCGCCAAACGAAGGGCCAGCTTCGCCGACCCCTTCCATCATGAGCAGTATTCGTTTGGCTTCGCCAAACGAAGGCCGGCTTCGCCGACCCCTTCCATCATGAGCAGTGTTCGTTTGGCTTCGCCAAACAGCGCCGGCTTCGCCGACCCCTTCCATCATGTGCAGTGTTCGTTTGGCTTCGCCAAACGCAGGGCCAGCTTCGCCAACCCTCCATCATCAGTATTCGTTTGGTTTCGCCAAACGAAGGGCCAGCTTCGCCGACCCCTTCCATCATGTGCAGTGTTCGTTCGGCTTCGCCGAACGATGGGCCCGCTTCGCCGGCCGTCCTCCACATAGTATTCGTTTGGCTTCGCCAACGAAGGGCCAGCTTCGCCGATCTCTTTTCATCACAAGCAGTGTTCTTTTGGCTTCGTCAAACAAAGGGCCCGCTTCGCCGGCCATCCTCCATCATGTGCAGTGTTCGTTTGGCTTCGCCAAACGAAGGCCGCTTCGCCGACCCCTTCCATCATGTGCAGTATTCGTTTTGGCTTCGCCAAACGAAGGCCGGCTTCGCCGACCCCTTCCATCATGTGCAGTGTTCGTTTGGCTTCGCCAAACAAAGGGCCGGCTTCGCCGACCCCTTCATCATGGCAGTATTCGTTTGGCTTCGCCAAACGAAAGGCCGGCTTCGCCGACCCCTTCCATCATGCAGTATTCGTTTGGCTTCGCCAAACGAAGGCCGGCTTCGCCGACCCCCTTCCATCATGAGCAGTGTTCGTTTGGCTTGCCAAACGAAGGGCCGGCTTCGCCGACCCCTTCCATCATGTGCAGTGTTCGTTTGGCTTCGCCAAACGAGGCCGGCTTCGCCGACCCCTTCCATCATGTGCAGTGTTCGTTTGGCTTTCGCCAAACGGTGGGCCGGCTTCGCCGACCCCTTCCATCATGTGCAGTATTTCGTTTGGCTTCGCCAAACAAAGGGCCAGCTTCGCCGACCCCTTCCATCATAGTATTCGTTTGGCTTCGCCAAACGAAGGGCTTCGCCGGCCATCCTTCCATCATAGTATTCGTTTGGCTTCGCCAAACGAAGGGCTGGCTTCGCCGACCCCCTCACATTATGTGCAGTGTTCGTTTGGCTTTGCCAAACGAAGGGCCGGCTTCGCCGATCCCTTCCATCATGAGCGATATTCGTTTGGCTTCGCCAAACAAAGGACCGGCTCCCCCAATCCCCTTCCATTATGTGGAGTGTTCGTTTCGCTTCGCCAAACGAAGGGCCGGCTTCGCCGACCCCCTCACATTATGTGCAGTGTTCTTTTGGCTTCGTCAAACAAAGGGCCCGCTTCGCCGGCCATTCTCCACGTAGAATTCGTTTGGCTTCGGCAAACGAAGGGCCGGCTTTGCCGACCCCCTTCCATCATGTGCAGTCTTCGTTCGGCTTTGCCAAACAAAGGGCTGGCTTCGCCGACCCCCTTCCATCATGTGCAGTGTTCGTTTGGCTCCGCCAAACAAAGGGCCGGCTTTGCCGACCCCCTTCCATCATGTACAGTGTTCGTTTGGCTTTGCCAAACAAAGGGCCGGCTTCGCCGACACCCTTCCATCATGTGCAGTGTTCGAAGAGCCAGTTTCGCCGACTTCCTTCCGTCATGAGCAGTGTTCGTTTGGCTTTGCCAAACGACGGGCCACTTTTGTCGACCCCCTTCCATCATGTGAAGTGTTCGTTTGACTTCGCCAAACGGTGGGCCGGCTTCGCCGACACTCTTCCATCATGTGCAGTGTTCGTTTGGCTTTGCCAAACGACGGGCCGGCTTCGCCGACCCCCTTCCATCATGAACAGTATTCGTTTGGCTTCGCCAAACGAAGGTGGGCCCGCTTCGCCGACCCCCTTCCATCATGTAGTGTTCGTTTGGCTTCGCCAAACAAAGGCCAGCTTCGCCGCTATCCATCATGTGCAGTGTTCGTTGGCTTCAAAACAGGGGCCGCCTTCGCCGACACTCTTCCATCATGTGCAGTGTTCGTTTGGCTTTGCCAAACAAAGGGCCAGTTTCGTCGACCTCCTTCCGTCATGTGCAGGGTTTGTTTGGCTTCGCCAAACAAGGACCGGCTTCGCCGACCCTTCCATCATGTGCAGAGATCGTTTGGCTTCGCCAAACAAAGGGCCGGCTTCGCCGACCCCTTCCATCACGTGCAGTGTTCGTTTGGCTTCGACAAACGTAGGGCCGGATTCGCCGACCCCCTTCCATCATGTGGAGTGTTAGTTTCACTTCGCCAAACGAAGGGCCGGCTTCGCCGACCCCCTTCCACCATGAGCAATATTGGTTTGGCTTCGCCAAGCAAAGGGCCGGCTTCGCCGACCCCCTTCCATCATGTGGAGTGTTAGTTCGGCTTCGCCAAACGAAGGGCCGGCTTCGCCGACCCCCTTTCCATCATGGGGACTGTTCGTTTGACTTCGCCAAACAAAGAGCTGGCTTCGCCGACCCCCTTCCACCATGTGCGGTGTTCGTTTGGCTTCTCCAAACAAAGGACCGGCTTCGCCGACCCCCTTCCATCATGAGCAGTATTCGTTTGGCTTCGCCAAATGCAGGGCCGGCTTCGCCGGCAAACCTCCACATAGTATTCGTTTGGCTTCGCCAAACGAAAAGCCGGCTTGGCCGACCATCCTTCCTCCGCGTAGTAATTGTTTGGCTTCGCCAAACGAAGGGCTGGCTTCGCCGACCCCCTTCCATCATGTGCAGTGTTCGTTTGGCTTCGCCAAACGAAGGGCCGGCTTCGCCGACCCCCTTCCATCATGTGCAGTGTTCGTTTGGCTTCGCCAAACGAAGGGCTGGCTTCGCCGACCCCATTCCATCATGAGCAATCTTCGTTTGGCTTCGCCAAACGAAGGGCCAGCTTCGCCGACCCCACTCCATCATGTGGAGTGTTCGTTTGGCTTCGCCAAACGAAGGGCCGGCCTCGCCGGCCACCTTCCATCATGTGCAGTGTTCGAAGAGCCAGTTTCGCCGACCTCCTTCCGTCATGAGCAGTGTTCGTTTGGCTTTGCCAAACGAAGGGCTAAATTTGCCGACCCCCTTCCATCATGTGCAGTGTTCGTTTGACTTAGCCAAACGGAGGACCGGCTTCGCCGACCCTCTTCCATCATGTGCAGTGTTCGTTTGATTTCGCCAAACGCAGGGCCGGCTTCGCCGACTCACTTCCATCATGAACAGTATTTGCTTGGCTTCGCCAAACAAAGGGCCGGCTTCGTCGACCCCCTTCCATCATGTGCAGTGTTCGTTTGGCTCCGCCAAACAAAGGGCCGGCTTTGCCGACCCCCTTCCATCATGTGCAGTGTTCGTATTGCTTCGCCAAACAAAGGGCCAGCTTCGCCGATCTCCTTACATCATGAGCAGCATTCGCTTGGCTTCGCCAAACAAAGGGCCGGCTTCGCCAACCCCCTTCCATCATGTGCAGTGTTCGTTTGGTTTCGCCAAACAAAGGGCCGGCTTCGCCGACCCCCTTCCATCATGTGGAGTGTTCGTTTGGCTTCGCCAAACGCAGGGTCGGCTTCGCCGATCCCCTTCCATCGTGAGCAATGTTCGTTTGGCTTCGGTAAACAAAGGGCCAGCTTCGCTGATCTCTTTTCATCATGAGCAGTATTCGTTTGGCTTCGCCAAACGAAGGGCCGGCTTCGCCGACCCCCTTCCATCATGAACAGTATTCGTTTGGCTTCGTCGAATGAAAGGCCGGCTTCGCCGACCCCCTTCCATCATGTGCAGTGTTCGTTTGGCTTCGCCAAACAAAGGGCCGGCTTTGCCGACCCCCTTCCATCATGTGCAGTGTTCGTTTGGCTTCGCCAAACGAAGGGCCGGCTTCGCCGACCCCCTTCCATCATGGGCAGTGTTCGTTTGGCTTCGCCAAACGAAGGGCCGGCTTCGCCGACCCCCTTCCATGTGCAGTGTTCGTTTGACTTCGCCAAACGCAGGGCCAGCTTCGCCAACCCCCTCCCATCATGAGCAGTGTTCATTTGGCTTCGCTAAACGCAAGGCCGGCTTCGCCGACCCCCTTCCAACATGTGCAGTGTTAGTTTGGCTTCGCCAAACGCAGAGCCAGTTTCGCCGACCCCTTCCATCATGTGCAGTGTTCGTTTGGCTTCGCCAAACGTAGGGTCAGCTTCCCCGACCCCCTTCCAACATGTGCAGTGTTCGTTTCGCTTCGCCAAACGTAGGGCCGGTTTCGCCGACCCCTTTCATCATGTGCAGTGTTCGTTTGCCTTAGCCGAACAAAGGGCCGGCTTCGCCGACCCCTTACATCATGAGGAGTGTTCGCTTCGCTTCGCCAAACGAAGGGTCGGCTTCCCTGACCCCCTTCCATCATGTGAAGTGTTCGTTTGACTTCGCCAAACGAAGGGTCGGCTTCGCCGACCCCCTTCCATCATGTGCAGTATTCGTTTGACTTCGCCAAACGCAAGGCCGGCTTTGCCGACCCCCTTCCATCATGTGAAGTGTTCGTTTGACTTCGCCAAACGAAGGGTCGGCTTCGCCGACCCCCTTCCATCATGTGAAGTGTTCGTTTGACTTCGCCGACCCCCTCCATCATGAGCAGTGTTCGTTTGGCTTCGCCAAACGCAAGGCCGGCTTTGCCGACCCCCTTCCATCATGAGCAGTCCTCGTTTGGCTTCGCCAAACAAAGGGCCGGCTTCGCCGACCCCCTTCCATCATGTGAAGTGTTCGTTTGACTTCGCCAAACGCAGGGCCAGCTTCGCCGACCCCCTTCCATCATATGCAGTGTTCGTTTGACTTCGCCAAACGCAGGGCCAGCTTCGCCAACCCCCTCCCATCATGAGCAGTATTCGTTTGGCTTTGCCAAACGAAGGGTGGGCTTCGCCGACCTCCTTCCATCATGTGCAGTATTCGTGTGGCTTCGCCAAACGAAGGGGCGGCTTCGGCGACCCGCTTCCATCATGTGAAGTGTTCGTTTGGCTTCGCCAAACGAAGGGCCGGCTTCGCCGACCCCTTTCCATGTGCAGAGTTCGCTTGACTTCGCCAAACGCAGGGCCGGCTTCGCCGACCCCCCTCCATCATGAGCAGTGTTTGTTTGGCTTCGCCAAACAAAGGGCCGGCTTCGCCGACCCCTTCCATCATGTGCAGTATTCGTTTGGCTTCGCCAAACGAAGGGCCGGCTTCGCCGACCCCTTCCATCATGTGCAGTGTTCGTTTGACTTCGCCAAACGCAGGGCCGGCTTCGCCGACCCCTTCCATCATGAGCATTACTCGTTCGGCCTCGCCACACAAAGGGCCGGCTTCGCCGTCCCGCTCCATTAATCATAGGCAGTGTTCGTTTGGCTTCGCCAAACGAAGGGCCGGCCTCGCCGACCCCCATCCATCATGGGGAGTGTTCGTTTGGCTTTGCCAAAAGAAGGGCCAGTTTCGCCAACCCCCTCCCATCATGAGCAGTATTCGCTTGGCTTCGCCAACCGAAGGGCCGGCTTCGACGACCCCCATCCCTCATGAGCAGTATTCGCTTGGCTTCGCTAAACAAAGGACCGGATTCGCCGACCCCCTCCATCATGAGCAGTGTTCGTTTGGCTTCGCCAAACGCAGGACCGGCTTAGCTGACCCTTCCATCATATGCAGTATTCGTTTGGCTTCGCCAAACGAAGGGCCAGCTTCGCCGACCCCTTCCATCATGTGCAGTATTCGTTTGGCTTCGCCAAACGAAGGGCCGGCTTCGCCGACCCCCTTCCATCATGTGCAGTATTCGTTTGGCTTTGCCAAACAAAGGGCCGGCTTCGCCGACCCCCTTCCATCATGAACAGTATTCGCTTGGCTTCGCCAAACGACGGGCCACTTTTGTCGACCCCCTTCCATCATGTGAAGTGTTCGTTTGACTTCGCCAAACGATGGGCCGGCATCGCCGACCCCCTCCCTCCGCGTAGTATTTGCTTGGCTTCGCCAAACGAAGGGCCGGCTTTGCCGACCCCCTTCCATCATGAGCAGTCTTCATTTGGCTTCGCCAACCGAAGGGCCGGCTTCGCCCACCCCCTTCCATTTTGTGCAGTATTCGTTTGGCTTCTCCAAACAAAGGACCGGCTTCGCCGACCCCCTTCCATCATGAGCAGTATTCGTTTGGCTTCGCCAAACGAAAGGCCGGTTTCGCCGATCACCTTCCATCGTGTGCAGTGTTCGTTTTGCTTCGACAAACGGTGGGCCCGCTTCGCCAACCCCTCCATCATAGTGTTCGTTTCGCTTCGCCAAACGAAGTGTAGGCTTCGCCGACCCCTTCCATCATGTGCAGGGTTCGTTTGCCTTCGCCAAACGAAGGGCTAGCTTTTCCGACTCCCATCCATCATGTGCAGTGTTCGTTTGGCTTCGCCGAACGAAGGGCCGACTTCTCCAACCACCTTCCATCATGAGCGATATTCGTTTGGCGAAGCTAAACCAAGGGCCGGCTTCGCCGACCCCTTCCATCATGAGCAGTGTTCGTTTGGCTTCGCCAAACGAAGGTCGACTTCGCCGACCCTCTTCCATCATGAGCAGTATTAGTTTGGCTTCGCCAACCGAAGGGTCGGCTTCGCCGACCCCCTTCCATCATGTGCAGTGCTCGTTTGGCTTCGCCAAACGAAGGGTCGGCTTCGCCGACCCCTTCCATCATGAGCAGTGTTCGTTTGACTTCGCCAAACGCAGGGCCAGCTTCGCTGACCTCCTTCCATCATGAGCAATATTCGTTTGGCTTCGCCAAACAAAGGGCCGGCTTCACCGTCCCCTTCCATCATGTGGAGTGTTTGTTCGGCTTCGACAAACGGAGGGCCGGCTTAGCCGACCCCCTTCCATCATATGCAGTGTTCGTTTGACTTCGCCAAACGCAGGGCCAGCTTCGCCAACCCCCTCCCATCATGAGCAGTATTCGTTTGGCTTCGCCAAACGAAGGGTCGACTTCGCCGACCCCCTTCCATCATGAGCAGTATTCGTTTGGCTTCGCCAAACGAAGGGTCGACTTCGCCGACCCTCTTCCATCATGTGAAGTGTTCGTCTGACTTCGCCAAACGAAGGGTCGGCTTCGCCGACCCCCTTCCATCATGTGCAGTGTTCGTTTGACTTCGCCAAACGCAGGGCCGGCTTCGCCGACCTCCTTCCATCATGAGCAGTCCTCGTTTGGCTTCGCCAAACAAAGGGCCGGCTTCGCCGACCCCCTTCCATCATGTGAAGTGTTC
Organism: Aplectana chamaeleonis; assembly: GCA_029168955.1. Classification (NCBI taxonomy): domain Eukaryota; kingdom Metazoa; phylum Nematoda; class Chromadorea; order Rhabditida; family Cosmocercidae; genus Aplectana; species Aplectana chamaeleonis. Next base: position 2,452,004 of record JAPDOI010000046.1, on the reverse strand, counting down.
GTTTGACTTCGCCAAACGAAGGGTCGACTTCGCCGACCCCCTTCCATCATGTGAAGTGTTCGTTTGACTTCGCCAAACGAAGGGTCGACTTCGCCGAGCCCCTTCCATCATATGCAGTGTTCGTTTGACTTCGCCAAACGCAGGGCCAGCTTCGCCAACCCCCTCCCATCATGAGCAGTATTCGTTTGGCTTCGCCAAACGAAGGGTCGACTTCGCCGACCCCCTTCCATCATGTGAAGTGTTCGTTTGGCTTCGCCAAACAAAGGGCCGGCTTCGCCGACCCCCTTCCATCAAGTGCAGTGTTCGTTTGACTTCGCCAAACGCAGGGCCGGCTTCGCCGACTCACTTCCATCATGAGCAGTATTCGCTTAGCTTCGCCAAACGAAGGGCTGGTTCCGCCGACCCCCTTCCATGATGTGCAGTGTTCGTTTGGCTTCGCCAAACGAAGGACCAGCTTCGCCGACCCCCTTCCATCATGTGCAGTGTTCGTTTGACTTCGCCAAACGCAGGGCCAGCTTCGCCAACCCCCTCCCATCATGAGCAGTATTCGTTTGGCTTCGCCAAACGAAGAATCGACTTCGCCGACCCCCTTCCATCATGTGAAGTGTTCGTTTGACTTCGCCAAACGAAGGGTCGACTTCGCCGACCCCCTTCCATCATAGTATTCGTTTGGCTTCGGCAAACGAAGGGTCGACTTCGCCGACCCCCTTCCATCATGAGCAGTCCTCGTTTGGCTTCGCCAAACGAAGGGCCGGCTTCGCCGACCCCCTTCCATCGTGTGAAGTGTTCGTTTGACTTCGCCAAACGCAGGGCCAGCTTCGCCAACCCCTCCCATCATGAGCAGTATTCGTTTGGCTTCGCCAAACGCAAGGCCGGCTTCGCAGACCCCCTTCCATCATGAGCAGTCCTCGTTTGGCTTCGCCAAACAAAGGGCCGGCTTCGCCGACCCCCTACATCATGTGAAGTGTTCGTTTGACTTCGCCAAACGCAGGGCCAGCTTCGCCAACCCCCTCCCATCATGAGCAGTATTCGTTTGGCTTCGCCAAACGCAGGGCCGGCTTCGCCGACCCCCTTCCATCATGAGCAGTCCTCGTTTGGCTTCGCCAAACAAAGGGCCGGCTTCGCCGACCCCCTTCCATCATGTGAAGTGTTCGTTTGACTTCGCCAAACGAAGGGTCGACTTCGCCGACCCCCTTCCATCATGTGAAGTGTTCGTTTGACTTTGCCAAACGAAGGGTCGGCTTCGCCGACCCCCTTCCATTATGTGCAGTATTCGTTTGACTTCGCCAAACGAAGGGTCGACTTCGCCGACCCCCTTCCATCATATGCAGTATTAGTTTGGCTCGCCAAACGAAGGGGTCGGCTCGCCCGACCCCTTCCATCATGTGAAGTGTTCGTTTGACTTCGCCAAACGAAGGGTCGACTTCGCCGAGCCCCTTCCATCATATGCAGTGTTCGTTTCACTTCGCCAAACGCAGGGCCGGCTTCGCCGACCCCCTTCCATCATGAGCAGTCCTCGTTTGGCTTCGCCAAACAAAGGGCCGGCTTCGCCGACCCCCTTCCATCATGTGAAGTGTTCGTTTGACTTCGCCAAACGCAGGGCCAGCTTCGCCAACCCCCTCCCATCATGAGCAGTATTCGTTTGGCTTTGCCAAACGAAGGGTCGGCTTCGCCGACCCCCTCCATCATGAGCAGTGTTTGTTTGGCTTCGCCAAACGCAAGGCCGGCTTCGCCGACCCCCCTCCACTCCATCATGAGCAGTGTTCGTTTGGCTTCGCCAAACGCAAGGCCGGCTTCGCCGACCCCCTTCCATCATGAGCAGTCCTCGTTTGGCTTCGCCAAACAAAGGGCCGGCTTCGCCGACCCCCTTCCATCATGAGCAGTATTCGTTTGGCTTTGCCAAACGAAGGGTCGGCTTCGCCGACCCCCTTCCATCATGTGCAGTATTCGTTTGACTTCGCCAAACGAAGGGTCGACTTCGCCGACCCCCTTCCATCATGATCAGTATTTGTTTGGCTTCGCCAAACGCAAGGCCGGCATCGCCGACCCCCTTCCATCATGAGCAGTCCTCGTTTGGCTTCGCCAAACAAAGGGCCGGCTTCGCCGACCCCCTTACATCATGTGAAGCGTTCGTTTGACTTCGCCAAACGCAGGGCCAGCTTCGCCGACCCCCTTCCATCATGTGATGTGTTCGTTTGACTTCGCCAAACGCAGGGCCAGCTTCGCCAACCCCCTCCCATCATGAGCAGTATTCGTTTGGCTTCGCCAAACGAAGGGTCGACTTCGCCGACCCCCTTCCATCATGTGAAGTGTTCGTTTGACTTCGCCAAACGAAGGGTCGACTTCGCCGAGCCCCTTCCATCATATGCAGTGTTCGTTTGACTTCGCCAAACGCAGGGCCAGCTTCGCCAACCCCCTCCCATCATGAGCAGTATTCGTTTGGCTTCGCCAAACGAAGGGTCGACTTCGCCGACCCCCTCCATCATGAGCAGTGTTCGTTTGGCTTCGCCAAACGCAAGGCCGGCTTCGCCGACCCCCTTCCATCATGAGCAGTCCTCGTTTGGCTTCGCCAAACGAAGAGTCGACTTCGCCGACCCCCTTCCATCATGTGAAGCGTTCGTTTGACTTTGCCAAACGCAGGGCCAGCTTCGCCCACCCCCTCCCATCATGAGCAGTATTCGCTTGGCTTCGCCAAACGCAGGGCCAGCTTCGCCGACCCCCCTCCATCATGAGCAGTGTTCGTTTGGCTTTGCCAAACGAAGGGTAGGCTTCGCCGACCCTCTTCCATCATGTGCAGTATTCGTTTGACTTCGCCAAACGAAGGGTCGACTTCGCCGACTCCCTCCATCATGAGCAGTGTTCGTTTGACTTCGCCAAACGCAGGGCCAGCTTCGCCGACCCCCTTCCATCATACGCAGTGTTCGTTTGACTTCGCCAAACGCAGGGCCAGCTTCGCCAACCCCCTCCCATCATGAGCAGTATTCGTTTGGCTTCGCCAAACGAAGGGTCGACTTCGCCAACCAACTCCCATCATGAGCAGTATTCGTTAGGCTTCGCCAAACGAAGGGTCGACTTCGCCGACCCTCTTCCATCATGTGAAGTGTTCGTTTGACTTCGCCAAACGAAGGGTCGACTTCGCCGACCCCCTTCCATCATGTGAAGTGTTCGTTTGACTTCGCCAAACGCAGGGCCGGCTTCGCCGACCCCCTCCATCATGAGCAAAGTTCGTTTGGCTGCGCCAAACGCAAGGCCGGCTTCGCCGACCCCCTTCCATCATGTGAAGTGTTCGTTTGACTTCGCCAAACGCAGGGCCAGTTTCGCCGACCCCCTTCCATCATATGCAGTGTTCGTTTGACTTCGCCAAACGCAGGGCCAGCTTCGCCAACCCCCTCCCATCATGAGCAGTATTCGTTTGACTTCGCCAAACGCAGGGCCAGCTTCGCCAACCCCCTCCCATCATGAGCAGTATTCGTTTGGCTTCGCCAAACGCAGGGCCAGCTTCGCCGACCCCCCTCCATCATGAGCAGTGTTCGTTTGGCTTCGCCAAACGAAGGGTCGGCTTCGCCGACCCCCTTCCATCATGTGCAGTATTCGTTTGACTTCGCCAAACGAAGGGTCGACTTCGCCGACCCCCTCCATCATGAGCAGTGTTCGTTTGGCTTCGCCAAACGCAAGGCCGGCTTCGCCGACCCCCTTCCATCATGAGCAGTCCTCGTTTGGCTTCGCCAAACGAAGGGCCGGCTTCGCCGACCCCCTTCCATCATGTGAAGTGTTCGTTTGACTTCGCCAAACGAAGGGTCGGCTTCGCCGACCCCCTTCCATCATGTGCAGTATTCGTTTGACTTCGCCAAACGAAGGGTCGACTTCGCCGACCCCCTCCATCATGAGCAGTCCTCGTTTGGCTTCTCCAAACAAAAGGCCGGCTTCGCCGACCCCCTTCCATCATGTGAAGTGTTCGTTTGACTTCGCCAAACGCAGGGCCAGCTTCGCCGACCCCCTTCCATCATATGCAGTGTTCGTTTGACTTCGCCAAACGCAGGGCCAGCTTCGCCAACCCCCTCCCATCATGAGCAGTATTCGTTTGGCTTCGCCAAACGAAGGGTCGACTTCGCCGACCCCCTTCCATCATGTGAAGTGTTCGTTTGACTTCGCCAAACGAAGGGTCAACTTCGCCGAGCCCCTTCCATCAAATGCAGTGTTCGTTTGACTTCGCCAAACGCAGGGCCAGCTTCGCCAACCCCCTCCCATCATGAGCAGTATTCGTTTGGCTTCGCCAAACGAAGGGTCGACTTCGCCGACCCCCTTCCATCAATTGCAGTATTCGTTTGACTTCGCCAAACGCAAGGCCGGCTTCGCCAACCCCCTCCCAACATGAGCAGTATTCGTTTGACTTCGCCAAACGCAGGGCCAGCTTCGCCAACCCCCTCCCATCATGAGCAGTATTCGTTTGTCTTCGGCAAACGAAGGGTCGACCTCGCCGACCCCCTTCCATCATGAGCAGTCCTCGTTTGACTTCGCCAAACGAAGGGTCGACTTCGCCGACCCCCTTCCATCATATGCAGTGTTCGTTTGACTTCGCCAAACGCAAGGCCGGCTTCGCCGACCCCCTTCCATCATGAGCAGTCCTCGTTTGGCTTCGCCAAACAAAGGGCCGGCTTCGCCGGCCCCCTTCCATCATGAGCAGTATTCGTTTGGCTTCGCCAAACGAAGGGCCGGCTTCGCCGACCCCCTTCCATCATGTGAAGTGTTCGTTTGACTTCGCCAAACGCAGGGCCAGCTTCGCCGACCCCCTTCCATCATATGCAGTGTTCGTTTGACTTCGCCAAACGCAGGGCCAGCTTCGCCAACCCCCTCCCATCATGAGCAGTCCTCGTTTGGCTTCGCCAAACAAAGGGTCGGCTTCGCCGACCCCCTTCCATCATGTGCAGTATTCGTTTGACTTCGCCAAACGAAGGGTCGACTTCGCCGACCCCCTTCCATCATATACAGTGTTCGTTTGACTTCGCCAAACGCAGGGCCAGCTTCGCCAATCCCCTCCCATCATGAGCAGTATTCGTTTGTCTTCGGCAAACGAAGGGTCGACCTCGCCGACCCCCTTCCATCATGAGCAGTCCTCGTTTGACTTCGCCAAACAAAGGGTCGACTTCGCCGACCCCCTTCCATCATATGCAGTGTTCGTTTGACTTCGCCAAACGCAGGGCCAGCTTCGCCAACCCCCTCCCATCATGTGAAGTGTTCGTTTGACTTCGCCAAACGAAGGGTCGTCTTCGCCGAGCCCCTTCCATCATGAGCAGTCCTCGTTTGGCTTCGCCAAACGAAGGGTCGACTTCGCCAACCCCCTCCCATCATGAGCAGTATTCGTTTGGCTTCGCCAAACGAAGGGTCGACTTCGCCGACCCTCTTCCATCATGTGAAGTGTTCGTCTGACTTCGCCAAACGAAGGGTCGGCTTCGCCGACCCCCTTCCATCATGTGCAGTGTTCGTTTGACTTCGCCAAACGCAGGGCCGGCTTCGCCGACCTCCTTCCATCATGAGCAGTCCTCGTTTGGCTTCGCCAAACAAAGAGCCGGCTTCGCCGACCCCCTTCCATCATGTGAAGTGTTCGTTTGACTTCGCCAAACGCAGGGTCAGCTTCGCCGACCCCCTTCCATCATATGCAGTGTTCGTTTGACTTCGCCAAACGCAGGGCCAGCTTCGCCAACCCCCTCCCATCATGAGCAGTATTCGTTTGGCTTCGCCAAACGAAGGGTCGACTTCGCCGACCCCCTTCCATCATGAGCAGTATTCGTTTGGCTTCGCCAAACGAAGGGTCGACTTCGCCGACCCTCTTCCATCATGTGAAGTGTTCGTCTGACTTCGCCAAACGAAGGGTCGGCTTCGCCGACCCCCTTCCATCATGTGCAGTGTTCGTTTGACTTCGCCAAACGCAGGGCCGGCTTCGCCGACCTCCTTCCATCATGAGCAGTCCTCGTTTGGCTTCGCCAAACAAAGGGCCGGCTTCGCCGACCCCCTTCCATCATGTGAAGTGTTCGTTTGACTTCGCCAAACGAAGGGTCGACTTCGCCGACCCCCTTCCATCATGTGAAGTGTTCGTTTGACTTCGCCAAACGAAGGGCCGGCTTCGCCGACCCCCTTCCATCATGTGAAGTGTTCGTTTGACTTCGCCAAACAAAGGGCGGCTTCGCCGACCCCTTCCATCATGTGAAGTGTTCGTTTGACTTCGCCAAACGCAGGGCCAGCTTCGCCGACCCCTTCCATCATATGCAGTGTTCGTTTGACTTCGCCAAACGCAGGGCCAGCTTCGCCAACCCTCCCATCATGAGCAGTATTCGTTTGGCTTCGCCAAACGAAGGGTCGGCTTCGCCGACCCCTTCCATCATGAGCAGTATTCGTTTGGCTTCGCCAAACGAAGGTCGACTTCGCCGACCCTCTTCCATCATGTGAAGTGTTCGTTTGACTTCGCCAAACGAAGGGTCGGCTTCGCCGACCCCTTCCATCAAGTGCAGTGTTCGTTTGACTTCGCCAAACGAAGGGTCGACTTCGCCGACCCCCTTCCATCATGAGCAGTCTTCGTTTGGCTTCGCCAAACGAAGGGCCGGCTTCGCCGACCCCCTTCCATCATGTGCAGTGTTCGTTTGGCTTCGCCAAACGAAGGGTCGGCTTCGCCGACCCCCTCCATCATGAGCAGTGTTCGTTTGACTTCGCCAAACGAAGGGTCGACTTCGCCGACCCCCTTCCGTCATGAGCAGTCCTCGTTTGGCTTCGAAAAACAAAGGGCCGGCTTCGCCGACCCCCTCCCATCATGAGCAGTATTCGTTTGGCTTCGCCAAACGAAGGGTCGACTTCGCCGACCCCCTTCCATCATGTGAAGTGTTCGTTTGACTTCGCCAAACGAAGGGTCGGCTTCGCCGACCCCCTTCCATCATGTGCAGTGTTCGTTTGACTTCGCCAAACGCAGGGCCGGCTTCGCCGACCTCCTTCCATCATGAGCAGTCCTCGTTTGGCTTCGCCAAACAAAGGGCCGGCTTCGCCGACCCCCTTCCATCATGTGAAGTGTTCGTTTGACTTCGCCAAACGCAGGGCCAGCTTCGCCGACCCCCTTCCATCATATGCAGTGTTCGTTTGACTTCGCCAAACGCAGGGCCAGCTTCGCCAACCCCCTCCCATCATGAGCAGTATTCGTTTGGCTTCGCCAAACGAAGAATCGACTTCGCCGACCCCCTTCCATCATGTGAAGTGTTCGTTTGACTTCGCCAAACGAAGGGTCGACTTCGCCGACCCCCTTCCATCATGTGAAGTGTTCGTTTGACTTCGCCAAACGAAGGGTCGTCTTCGCCGAGCCCCTTCCATCATGAGCAGTCCTCGTTTGGCTTCGCCAAACGAAGGGCCGGCTTCGCCGACCCCCTTCCATCATGTGAAGTGTTCGTTTGACTTCGCCAAACGCAGGGCCAGCTTCGCCAACCCCCTCCCATCATGAGCAGTATTCGTTTGGCTTCGCCAAACGCAAGGCCGGCTTCGCAGACCCCCTTCCATCATGAGCAGTCCTCGTTTGGCTTCGCCAAACAAAGGGCCGGCTTCGCCGACCCCCTTCCATCATGTGAAGTGTTCGTTTGACTTCGCCAAACGCAGGGCCAGCTTCGCCAACCCCCTCCCATCATGAGCAGTATTCGTTTGGCTTCGCCAAACGCAGGGCCGGCTTCGCCGACCCCCTTCCATCATGTGAAGTGTTCGTTTGACTTCGCCAAACGAAGGGTCGACTTCGCCGACCCCCTTCCATCATGTGAAGTGTTCGTTTGACTTCGCCAAACGAAGGGCCGGCTTCGCCGACCCCCTTCCGTCATGTGCAGGCTTCGTTTGGCTTCGCCAAACGAAGGGTCGACTTCGCCAACCCCCTCCCATCATGAGCAGTATTCGTTTGGCTTCGCCAAACAAAGGGTCGACTTCGCCGACCCCCTTCCATCATGTGCAGTGTTCGTTTGACTTCGCCGACCCCCTCCATCATGAGCAGTGTTCGTTTGGCTTCGCCAAACGCAAGGCCGGCTTTGCCGACCCCCTTCCATCATGAGCAGTCCTCGTTTGGCTTCGCCAAACAAAGGGCCGGCTTCGCCGACCCCCTTCCATCATGTGAAGTGTTCGTTTGACTTCGCCAAACGCAGGGCCAGCTTCGCCGACCCCCTTCCATCATACGCAGTGTTCGTTTGACTTCGCCAAACGCAGGGCCAGCTTCGCCAACCCCCTCCCATCATGAGCAGTATTCGTTTGGCTTCGCCAAACGAAGGGTCGACTTCGCCAACCCCCTCCCATCATGAGCAGTATTCGTTTGGCTTCGCCAAACGCAAGGCCGGCTTCGCCGACCCCCTTCCATCATGAGCAGTCCTCGTTTGGCTTCGCCAAACGAAGGGCCGGCTTCGCCGACCCCCTTCCATCATGAGCAGTATTCGTTTGGCTTCGCCAAACGCAGGGCCAGCTTCGCCAACCCCCTCCCATCATGAGCAGTATTCGTTTGGCTTCGCCAAACGAAGGGTCGACTTCGCCGACCCCCTTCCATCATATGCAGTGTTCGTTTGACTTCGCCAAACGCAGGGCCAGCTTCGCCAAATCCTCCCATCATGAGCAGTATTCGTTTGGCTTGGCCAAACGAAGGGTCGACTTCGCCGACCCCCTTACATCATGTGAAGTGTTCGTTTGGCTTCGCCAAACGGAGGGTCGACTTCGCCGACCCCCTTCCATCATATGCAGTGTTCGTTTGACTTCGCCAAATGCAGGGCCAGCTTCGCCAATCCCCTCCAATCATGAGCAGTATTCGTTTGGCTTCGCCAAACGAAGGATCGACTTCGCCGACCCCCTTCCATCAATTGCAGTATTCGTTTGACTTCGCCAAACGAAGGGTCGACTTTGCCGACCCCCTGCCATCATATGCAGTGTTCGTTTGACTTCGCCAAACGCAGGGCCAGCTTCGCCAACCCCCTCCCATCATGAGCAGTATTAGTTTGGCTTCGCCAAACGAAGGGTCGGCTTCGCCGACCCCCTTCCATCATGAGCAGTCTTCGTTTGGCTTCGCCAAACGGAGGGCCGGCTTCGCCGACCCCCTTCCATCATGTGCAGTGTTCGTTTGACTTCGCCAAACGCAGGGCCAGCTTCGCCAACCCCTCCCATCATGAGCAGTATTAGTTTGGCTTCGCCAAACGAAGGGTCGGCTTCGCCGACCCCCTTCCATCATGTGCAGTATTAGTTTGGCTTCGCCAAACGAAGGGTCGGCTTCGCCGACCCCCTTCCATCATGTGCAGTGTTCGTTTGGCTTCGAAAAACAAAGGGCCAGCTTCGCCAACCCCCTCCCATCATGAGCAGTATTAGTTTGGCTTCGCCAAACGAAGGGTCGGCTTCGCCGACCCCCTTCCATCATGTGCAGTGTTCGTTTGGCTTCGCCAAACGCAGGGCCAGCTTCGCCGACCCTCCCATCATGAGCAGTATTCGTTTGGCTTCGCCAAACGAAGGGTCGACTTCGCCGACCCCCTTCCATCATATGCAGTGTTCGTTTGACTTCGCCAAACGCAGGGCCAGCTTCGCCAACCCCCTCCCATCATGAGCAGTATTCGTTTGACTTCGCCAAACGCAGGGCCAGCATCGCCAACCCCCTCCCATCATGAGCAGTATTCGTTTGGCTTCGCCAAACGAAGGGCCGGCTTCGCCGACCCCCTTCCATCATGTGAAGTGTTCGTTTGGCTTCGCCAAACGCAAGGCCGGCTTTGCCGACCCCCTTCCATCATGAGCAGTCCTCGTTTGGCTTCGCCAAACGCAGGGCCGGCTTCGCCGACCCCCTTCCATCATCTGAAGTGTTCGTTTGACTTCGCCAAACGCAGGGCCAGCTTCGCCGACCCCCTTCCATCATGTGCAGTGTTCGTTTGACTTCGCCAAACGCAGGGCCAGCTTCGCCAACCCCCTCCCATCATGAGCAGTATTAGTTTGGCTTCGCCAAACAAAGGGTGGACTTCGCCAACCCCCTCCATCATGTGCAGTATTCGTTTGGCTTCGCCAAACGCAGGGCCAGCTTCGCCGACCCCTTCCATCATGTGCAGTGTTCGTTTTGCTTCTCCAAACGAAGGGCAGACTTCGCCGACCCCCTTCCATCATGAGCAGTATTCATTTGGCTTCGCCAAACGAAGGGCCAGTTTCGCCGATCCCCTTCCATCATGTGCGGTGTTCGTTTGGCTTCGCCAAACCAAGAGCCAGCTTCGCCGACCCCCTCCCATCATGAGCAGTATTCGTTTGGCTTCGCCAAGCGAAGGGTCGACTTCGCCGACCCCCTTCCATCATGTGAAGTGTTCGTTTGACTTCGCCAAACGCAGGGCCAGCTTCGCCAACCCCCTCCATCGTGAGCAGTGTTCGTTTGGCTTGGCCAAACGCAAGGCCGGCTTCGCCGATCCCCTTCCATCATATGCAGTATTCGTTTGGCATCGGCAAACGAAGGGTCGACTTCGCCGACCCCCTTCCATCATGTGCAGTAATCGTTTGGCTTCGCCAAACGCAGAGCCAGCTTCGCCGACCCCCTTCCATCATATGCAGTCTTCGTTTGGCTTCGACTACCGAAGGGTCGACTTCGCCGACCCCCTTCCATCATGTGCAGTGTTCGTTTGACTTCGCCAAACGCAGGGCCAGCTTCGCCAACCCCTTCCCACCATGAGCAGTATTCGTTTGGCTTCGCCAAACGAAGGGTCGACTTCGCCGACCCCCTTCCATCATGTGCAGTGTTCGTTCGGCTTCGCCAAACGAAGGGCCGGCTTCGCCGACCCCCTTCCACTAATCGCAGTATTCGTTTGACTTCGCCAAACGCCGGGCCAGCTTCGCCAACCCTCCCATCATGAGCAGTATTCGTTTGGCTTCGCCAAACGAAGGGTCGGCTTCGCCGACCCCTTCCATCATGTGCAGTGTTCGTTTGGCTTCGCCAAACGAAGGGCCAGCTTCGCCGACCCCTTCCATCATGTGCAGTATTCGTTTGGCTTTGGCAAACGGTGGGACGGCTTCGCCGACCCCCTTCCATCATGAGCAGTATTCGTTTGGCTTCGCCAAACGAAGGCCGGCTTCGCCGACCCCTTCCATCATGTGCAGTGTTCGTTTGGCTTCGCCAAACGAAGGGCCAGCTTCGCCGACCCCTTCCATCATGTGCAGTGTTCGTTTGGCTTCGCCAAACGCAGGGCCAGCTTCGCCGACCCCTCCCATCATGAGCAGTATTCGTTTGGCTTCGCCAAACGAAGGGCCGGTTTCGCCCACCCCTTCCATTTTGTGCAGTATTTGTTTGGCTTCGCCAAACGAAAGGCCGGCTTCGCCGATCACCTTCCATCATGTGCAGTGGTCGTTTGACTTCGCCAAACGCAGGGCCAGCTTCGCCGACCCCTTCCATCATGAGCAGTATTCGTTTGGCTTCGCCAAACGAAGGGCCGGCTTCGCCGACCCTTCCATCATGTGCAGTATTCGTTTGGCTTCGCCAAACGAAGGGCCGGCTTCGCCGACCCCTTCCATCATGTGCAGTGTTCGTTTGGCTTCGCCAAACGCAGGGCCAGCTTCGCCAACCCCTCCCATCATGAGCAGTATTCGTTTGGCTTCGCCAAACGAAGGGCCAGCTTCGCCGACCCCTTCCATCATGTGCAGTATTCGTTTGGCTTCGCCAAACGAAGGGCCGGCTTCGCCGACCCCTTCCATCATGTGCAGTGTTCGTTTGGCTTCGCCAAACGCAGGGCCAGCTTCGCCGACCCCTTCCATCATGTGCAGTATTCGTTTGGCTTCGCCAAACGAAGGGCCGGCTTCGCCGACCCCCTTCCATCATGTGCTGTGTTCGTTTGGCTTCGACAAACGGTGGGTCGGCTTCGCCGACCCCTTCCATCATATGCAGTGTTCGTTTGGCTTCGCCAAACGCAGGGCCAGCTTCGCCAACCCCTCCCATCATGAGCAGTATTCGTTTGGCTTCGCCAAACGAAGGGTCGACTTCGCCGACCCCTTCCATCATGAGCAGTGTTCGTTTGGCTTCGCTAAAAGAAGGGCCGGCTTCGCCGACCCCCTTCCATCATGTGCAGTGTTCGTTTGACTTCGCCAAACGCAGGGCCAGCTTCGCCAACCCCCTACCATAATGAGCAGTATTCGTTTGGCTTCGCCAAACGAAGGGCCGGCTTCGCCGACCCCCCTCCATCAGGTGCAGTGTTCGTTTGGCTTCGCCAAACGAAGGGCCGGCTTCGCCGACCCCCTTCCCTCATGAGCAGTATTCGTTTGGCTTCGCCAAACGCAGGGCCAGCTTCGCCGACCCCTTCCATCATGAGCAGTATTCGTTTGGCTTCGCCAAACGAAGAGCCGGCTTCGCCGACCCCTTCCATCATGTGCAGTATTCGTTTGGCTTCGCCAAACGCAGGGCCAGCTTCGCCGACCCCTTCCCATCATGAGCAGTATTCGTTTGGCTTCGCCAAACGAAGGGCCGGCTTCGCCGACCCCTTCCATCATGAGCAGTGTTCGTTTGGCTTCGCCAAACGCAAGGCCGGCTTCGCCGACCCTTCCATCATGTGCAGTGTTCGTTTGGCTTCGCCAAACGCAGGGCCAGCTTCGCCGACCCCTCCATCATATGCAGTATTCGTTTGGCTTCGCCAAACGCAGGGCCAGCTTCGCCGACCCCTTCCCATCATGAGCAGTATTCGTTTGGCTTCGCCAAACGAAGGGTCGACTTCGCCGACCCCTTCCATCATATGCAGTGTTCGTTTGGCTTCGCCAAACGCAGGGCCAGCTTCGCCAACCCCTTCCATCATGAGCAGTATTCGTTTGGCTTCGCCAAACGAAGGGCCAGCTTCGCCGACCCCTTCCATCATGTGCAGTGTTCGTTTGGCTTCGCCAAACGAAGGGCCAGCTTCGCCGACCCCTTCCATCATGTGCAGTATTCGTTTGGCTTCGCCAAACGAAGGGCCGGCTTCGCCGACCCCTTCCATCATGTGCAGTGTTCGTTTGGCTTCGCCAAACGAAGGGCCAGCTTCGCCAACCCCTTCCATCATGAGCAGTATTCGTTTGGCTTCGCCAAACGAAGGCCAGCTTCGCCGACCCCCTTCCATCATGTGCAGTATTCGTTTGGCTTCGCCAAACGAAGGGCCGGCTTCGCCGACCCCTTCCATCATGAGCAGTGTTCGTTTGGCTTCGCCAAACGCAGGGCCAGCTTCGCCGACCCCTTCCATCATGAGCAGTATTCGTTTGGCTTCGCCAAACGAAGGGCCAGCTTCGCCGACCCCTTCCATCATGTGCAGTGTTCGTTTGGCTTCGCCAAACGAAGGGCCAGCTTCGCCGACCCCCTTCCATCATATGCAGTGTTCGTTTGGCTTCGCCAAACGCAGGGCCAGCTTCGCCGACCCCTTCCATCATGTGCAGTATTCGTTTGGCTTCGCCAAACGAAGGGCGACTTCGCCGACCCCTTCCATCATGTGCAGTGTTCGTTTGGCTTCGCCAAACGCAGGGCCAGCTTCGCCGACCCCCTTCCATCATGAGCAGTATTCGTTTGGCTTCGCCAAACGAAGGGCCGGCTTCGCCGACCCCTTCCATCATGTGCAGTATTCGTTTGGCTTCGCCAAACGAAGGCCGACTTCGCCGACCCCTTCCATCATGTGCAGTGGTCGTTTGACTTCGCCAAACGCAGGCCGAGCTTCGCCAACCCCTTCCCATCATGAGCAGTATTCGTTTGGCTTCTCCAAACAAAGGACCGACTTCGCCGACCCCCTTCCATCATGAGCAGTATTCGTTTGGCTTCGCCAAATGCAGGGCCGGCTTCGCCCCCCCCCTTTCCATCCTTTGCAGTGTTCGTTTTGCTTCGTCCAAACGAAGGGCCAGCTTCGCCGACCCCTTCCATCATGTGAAGTATTCGTTTGGCTTCGCCAAACGAAGGGCCGGCTTCGCCGACCCCTTCCATCATGAGCAGTATTCGTTTGGCTTCGCCAAACGAAGGGCCGGCTTCGCCGACCCCTTCCATCATGTGCAGTGTTCGTTTGGCTTCGCCAAACGCAGGGCCAGCTTCGCCGACCCTTCCATCATGAGCAGTATTCGTTTGGCTTCGCCAAACGAGGGGCCGGCTTCGCCGACCCCCTTCCCTCATGAGCAGTATTCGTTTGGCTTCGCCAAACGAAGGGTCGACTTCGCCAACCCCCTCCCATCATGAGCAGTATTCGTTTGGCTTCGCCAAACGAAGGGCCAGTTTCGCCGATCCCCTTCCATCATGTGCAGTGTTCGTTTGACTTCGCCAAACGCAGGGCCAGCTTCGCCAACCCCCTCCCATCATGAGCAGTATTCGTTTGGCTTCGCCAAACGAAGGGCCGGCTTCGCCGACCCCCTTCCATCATGTGCAGTGTTCGTTTGGCTTTGCCAACCGAAGGGCCGGCTTCGCCGACCCCCTTCCATCATGTGCAGTGTTCGTTTGGCTTCGCCAAACGCAGGCCCAGCTTCGCCAACCCCCTCCCATCATGTGCAGTATTCGTTTGGCTTCGCCAAACGAAGGGCCAGCTTCGCCGACCCCTTCCATCATGAGCAGTATTCGTTTGGCTTCGCCAAACGAAGGGCCGACTTCGCCGACCCCTTCCATCATGTGCAGTGTTCGTTTGGCTTCGCCAAACGAAGGGCCAGCTTCGCCGACCCCTTCCATCATGTGCAGTATTCGTTTGGCTTCGCCAAACGAAGGGCCGGCTTCGCCGACCCCTTCCATCATGTGCAGTATTCGTTTGGCTTCGCCAAACGCAGGGCCAGCTTCGCCGACCCCTTCCATCATGAGCAGTATTCGTTTGGCTTCGCCAAACGAAGGGCCGGCTTCGCCGACCCCTTCCATCATGTGCAGTATTCGTTTGGCTTCGCCAAACGAAGGGTCGACTTCGCCGACCCCTTCCATCATGTGCAGTATTCGTTTGGCTTCGCCAAACGCAGGGCCAGCTTCGCCGACCCCTTCCATCATGAGCAGTATTCGTTTGGCTTCGCCAAACGCAGGGCCAACTTCGCCGACCCCTTCCATCATGTGCAGTATTCGTTTGACTTCGCCAAACGAAGGGTCGACTTCGCCGACCCCCTTCCATCATGTGCAGTCTTCGTTTGACTTCGCCAAACGCAGGGCCAGCTTCGCCAACCCCCTTCCATCAATTGCAGTATTCGTTTGACTTCGCCAAACGAAGGGTCGACTTCGCCGACCGACCCCCTTCCATCATGTGCAGTGTTCGTTTGGCTTCGCCAAACGAAGGGCCGGCTTCGCCGACCCCCCTCCATCATGAGCAGTGTTCGTTTGGCTTCGCCAAACGCAAGGCCGGCTTCGCCGCCCCCCTTCCATCATAAGCAGTATTCGCTTGACTTCGCCAAACGAGGGGCCGGCTTCGCCGACCCCTTCCATCATGTGCAGTCTTCGTTTGGCTTCGCCAAACATAGGGTCGACTTCGCCGACCCCTTCCATCATGTGCAGTGTTCGTTTGACTTCGCCAAACGCAGGGCCAGCTTCGCCGACCCCCTTCCATCATGTGCAGTATTCGTTTGACTTCGCCAAACGAAGGGTCGACTTCGACGAGCCCCTTCCATCATGTGCAGGCTTCGTTTGGCTTTGCCAACCGATGGGCCCCGCCGACTCCCTTCCATCAGGTGCAGTGTTCGTTTGGCTTCGCCAAACGAAGGGCCGGCTTCGCCGACCCCCTTCCATCATGTGCTGTATTCGTTTGGCTTCGCCAAGCGAAGGGCCGACTTCGCCGACCCCTTCCATCATGTGCAGTATTCGCTTGACTTCGCCAAACGCAGGGCCAGCTTCGCCGATTCCCTTCCATCATGTGCAGTGTTCGTTTGACTTCGCCAAACGAAGGGTCGACTTCGCCGACCCCCTTCCATCATGTGCAGTATTCGCTTGACTTCGCCAAACGATGGGTCGACTTCGCCGATCCCCTTCCATTAATTGCAGTATTCGTTTGACTTCGCCAAACGGAGGGCCGGCTTCGCCGACTCCCTTCCATCAGGTGCAGTGTTCGTTTGGCTTCGCCAAACGAAGGGCCAGCTTCGCCGACCCCTTCCATCATGTGCAGTGTTCGTTTGGCTTCGCCAAACGAAGGGCCAGCTTCGCCGACCCTCCATCATGAGCAGTATTCGTTTGGCTTCGCCAAACGATGGGTCGACTTCGCCGATCCCCTTCCATCATGGGGAGTGTTCGTTTGGCTTTGCCAAAAGAAGGGCCAGTTTCGCCAACCCCCTCCCATCATGAGCAGTATTCGTTTGGCTTCGCCAAACGAAGGGCCGGCTTCGCCGACCCCCCTCCATCATGAGCAGTGTTCGTTTGGCTTCGCCAAACGCAAGGCCGGCTTCGCCGACCCCCTTCCATCATGTGCAGTGTTAGTTTGGCTTCGCCAAACGCAGAGCCAGCTTCGCCGACCCCCTTCCATCATATGCAGTATTCGCTTGACTTCGCCAAACGAAGGCTCGACTTCGCCGATCCCCTTCCATCAATTGCAGTTTTCGTTTGACTTCGCCAAACGAAGGGTCGACTTCGCCGACCCCCTTCCGTCATGTGCAGTGTTCGTTTGGCTTCGCCAAACGAAGGGCCCTCTTCGCTGACCCCCCTCCATCATGAGCAGTATTCGTTTGGCTTCGCCAAACGAAGGGCGACTTCGCCGACCCCTTCCATCATGAGCAGTATTCGTTTGGCTTCGCCAAACGAAGGGCCGGCTTCGCCGACCCCCTCCATCATGTGCAGTGTTCGTTTGGCTTCGCCAAACGAAGGGCCAGCTTCGCCGACCCCTTCCATCATGTGCAGTGTTCGTTTGGCTTCGCCAAACGAAGGGTCGGCTTCGCCGACCCCTTCCATCATGTGCAGTATTCGTTTGGCTTCGCCAAACGAAGGGTCGGCTTCGCCGACCCCTTCCATCATATGCAGTGTTCGTTTGACTTCGCCAAACGCAGGGCCAGCTTCGCCAACCCCTCCCATCATGAGCAGTATTCGTTTGGCTTCGCCAAACGAAGGGCCGGCTTCGCCGACCCTTCCATCATGAGCAGTATTCGTTTGGCTTCGCCAAACGAAGGGCCGGCTTCGCCGACCCCCTTCCATCATGTGCAGTGTTCGTTTGGCTTCGCCAAACGCAGGGCCAGCTTCGCCGACCCCTTCCATCATGAGCAGTATTCGTTTGGCTTCGCCAAACGAAGGGCCAGCTTCGCCGACCCCTTCCATCATGTGCAGTATTCGTTTGGCTTCGCCAAACGAAGGGTCGACTTCGCCGACCCCTTCCATCATATGCAGTGTTCGTTTGGCTTCGCCAAACGCAGGGCCAGCTTCGCCGACCCCCTCCATCATGAGCAGTATTCGTTTGGCTTCGGCAAACGAAGGGTCGACTTCGCCGACCCCCTTCCATCATGAGCAGTCCTCGTTTGGCTTCGCCAAACGCAAGGCCGGCTTCGCCGACCCCCTTCCATCATATGCAGTGTTCGTTTGACTTCGCCAAACGCAGGGCCAGCTTCGCCGACCCCTTCCATCATGTGCAGTATTCGTTTGGCTTCGCCAAACGAAGGGCCGGCTTCGCCGACCCCTTCCATCATGTGCAGTATTCGTTTGGCTTCGCCAAACGAAGGGCCAGCTTCGCCGACCCCTTCCATCATGTGCAGTATTCGTTTGGCTTCGCCAAACGCAGGGCCAGCTACGCCGACCCCTTCCATCATGAGCAGCTTTCGTTTGGCTTCGCCAAACGAAGGGCCGGCTTCGCCGACCCCTTCCATCATGAGCAGTATTCGTTTGGCTTCGCCAAACGTAGGGCCAGCTTCGCCGACCCCTTCCATCATGTGCAGTATTCGTTTGGCTTCGCCAAACGAAGGGCCAGCTTCGCCGACCCCTTCCATCATGTGCAGTGTTCGTTTGGCTTCGCCAAACGCAGAGCCAGCGTCGCCGACCCCTCCATCATGAGCAGTATTCGTTTGGCTTCGCTAAACGCAGGGCCGGCTTTGTCGACTCCCTTCCATCAAGTGCAGTGTTCGCTTGGCTTCGCCAAACTAAGGGCCGGCTTCGCTGACCCCTTCCATCATGTGCAGTGTTCGTTTGGCTTCGCCAAACGAAGGGCCGGCTTTGCCGACCCCTCCATCATGAGCAGTATTCGTTTGGCTTCGCTAAACGCAGGGCCGGCTTCGCCGACCCCTTCCATCATGTGCAGTGTTCGTTTGGCTTCCCCAAACGAAGGGCCGGCTTTGCCGACCCCTCCATCATGAGCAGTATTCGTTTGGCTTCGCTAAACGCAGGGCCGGCTTCGCCGACCCCCTCCCATCATGAGCAGTAATCGTTTGGCTTCGCCAAACGAAGGGCCGGCCTCGCTGACCCTCTTCCATCATGAGCAGTAATCGTTTGGCTTCGCCAAACGAAGGGCCGGCTTCGCCGACCCCTTCCATCATGTGCAGTGTTCGTTTGGCTTCGCCAAACGAAGGGCCGGCTTCGCCGACCCCTTCCATCATGTGCAGTATTCGTTTGGCTTCGCCAAACGCAGGGCCAGCTTCGCCGACCCCTTCCATCATGTGCAGTATTCGTTTAGCTTCTCGACCAAACGGTGGGCCGGCTTCGCCGACCCCTTCCATCATGTGCAGTATTCGTTTGGCTTCGCCAAACGAAGGGCCAGCTTCGCCGACCCCTTCCATCATGTGCAGTATTCGTTTGGCTTCGCCTAACGATGGGCCGGCTTCGCCGATCCCTTCCATCCTGAGCAGTATTCGTTTGGCTCCGCCAAACGAAGGGCCGGCTTTGCCGACCCCCTTCCATCATGAGCAGTATTCGCTTGGCTTCGCCAAACGAAGGGCCAGCTTCGCCGATCCCCTTCCATCATGAGCGCTATTCGTTTTGCTTCGCCAAACAAAGGGCCGGCTTCGCCGACCCCCTCCATCATGTGCAGTGTTCGTTTGGCTTCGCCAAACGAAGGGCCAGCTTCGCCGACCCCCTTCCATCATGAGCAGTGTTCGTTTGGCTTCGCCAAACGAAGGGCCAGCTTCGCCGACCCCTTCCATCATATGCAGTATTCGCTTGACTTCGCCAAACGAAGGGTCGACTTCGCCGACCCCTTCCATCATATGCAGTGTTCGTTTGGCTTCGCCAAACGCAGGGCCAGCTTCGCCGACCCCTTCCCATCATGAGCAGTATTCGTTTGGCTTCGCCAAACGAAG
The DNA here is from genome assembly GCA_029168955.1 of Aplectana chamaeleonis. NCBI lineage: Eukaryota > Metazoa > Nematoda > Chromadorea > Rhabditida > Cosmocercidae > Aplectana > Aplectana chamaeleonis. Next base: position 2,432,849 of record JAPDOI010000046.1, on the reverse strand, counting down.
GGTCGACTTCGCCGACCCCTTCCATCATGTGCAGTGTTCGTTTGGCTTCGCCAAACGCAGGGCCGGCTTCGCCGACCCCTTCCATCATGAGCAGTATTCGTTTGGCTTCGCCAAACGAAGGGCCGGCTTCGCCGACCCCTTCCATCATGTGCAGTATTCGTTTGGCTTCGCCAAACGAAGGGCCGGCTTCGCCGACCCCTTCCATCATGTGCAGTATTCGTTTGGCTTCGCCAAACGAAGGGCCAGCTTCGCCGACCCCTTCCATCATGTGCAGTGTTCGTTTGGCTTCGCCAAACGCAGGGCCAGCTTCGCCGACCCCTTCCATCATGAGCAGTATTCGTTTGGCTTCGCCAAACGAAGGGTCGGCTTCGCCGACCCCTTCCATCATGTGCAGTATTCGTTTGGCTTCGCCAAACGAAGGGCCAGCTTCGCCGACCCCTTCCATCATGTGCAGTGTTCGTTTGGCTTCGCCAAACGCAGGGCCAGCTTCGCCGACCCCTTCCATCATGAGCAGTATTCGTTTGGCTTCGCCAAACGAAGGGCCGACTTCGCCGACCCCTTCCATCATGTGCAGTGTTCGTTTGGCTTCGCCAAACGAAGGGCCGGCTTCGCCGACCCCTTCCATCATATGCAGTGTTCGTTTGGCTTCGCCAAACGCAGGGCCAGCTTCTCCGACCCCCTTCCATCATAAGCAGTGTTCGTTTGGCCTCGCCAAACAAAGGGCCGGCTTCGCCGACCCCTTCCACCATGAGCAATATTCGTTTGGCTTGGACAAACCAAGGGCCGGCTTCGCCGATCCCTTCCACCATGAGCGATATTCGTTTGGCTTCGCCAAACGAAGGGCCGGCTTCGATGACCCCCTTCCATCAATTGCAGTATTCGTTTGACTTCGCCAAACACAGGGCCAGCTTCGCCGACCCCCTTCCATCATGAGCAGTCTTCGTTTGGCTTCGCCAAACGAAGGGCCGGCTTCGCCGACCCCCTTCCATCATGTGCAGTGTTCGTTTGGCTTCGCCAAACGAAGGGTCGACTTCGCCGACCCCTTCCATCATATGCAGTGTTCGTTTGACTTCGCCAAACGCAGGGCCAGCTTCGCCAACCCCTCCCATCATGAGCAGTATTCGTTTGGCTTCGCCAAACGAAGGGTCGGCTTCGCCGACCCCTTCCATCATGTGCAGTATTCGTTTGGCTTCGCCAAACGAAGGGTCAGCTTCGCCGACCCCTTCCATCATGTGCAGTGTTCGTTTGGCTTCGCCAAACGCAGGGCCAGCTTCGCCGACCCCCTTCCATCATGAGCAGTATTCGTTTGGCTTCGCCAAACGAAGGGCCGGCTTCGCCGACCCCTTCCATCATGTGCAGTATTCGTTTGGCTTCGCCAAACGAAGGGCCAGCTTCGCCGACCCCTTCCATCATGTGCAGTATTCGTTTGGCTTCGCCAAACGAAGGGCCAGCTTCGCCGACCCCTTCCATCATGCAGTGTTCGTTTGGCTTCGCCAAACGAAGGGCCAGCTTCGCCGACCCCTTCCATCATGTGCAGTGTTCGTTTGGCTTCGCCAAACGAAGGTGGGCCGGCTTCGCCGACCCCTTCCATCATGTGCAGTATTCGTTTGGCTTCGCCAAACGAAGGGCCAGCTTCGCCGACCCCCTTCCATCATGTGCAGTGTTCGTTTGGCTTCGCCAAACGAAGGGCCAGCTTCGCCGACCCCTTCCATCATGTGCAGTATTCGTTTGGCTTCGCCAAACGAAGGGCCAGCTTCGCCGACCCCTTCCATCATGAGCAGTATTCGTTTGGCTTCGCCAAACGAAGGGTCGACTTCGCCGACCCCTTCCATCATGTGCAGTGTTCGTTTGGCTTCGCCAAACGCAGGGCCAGCTTCGCCGACCCCCTTCCATCATGTGCAGTATTCGTTTGGCTTCGCCAAACGAAGGGCCAGCTTCGCCGACCCCTTCCATCATGTGCAGTATTCGTTTGGCTTCGCCAAACGAGGGGGCGGCTTCGCCGACCCCCTTCCATCATGAGCAGTATTCGCTTGGCTTCGCCAAACCAAGGGCCGGCTTCGCCGACCCCCTTCCATCATGTGCAGTGTTCGTTTGACTCTGCCAAACGGAGGACCGGCTTCGCCGACCCTCTTCCATCATGTGCAGTGTTCGTTTGATTTCGCCAAACGCAGGGCCGGCTTCGCCGACTCACTTCCATCATGTGCAGTATTCGTTTGGCTTCGCCAAACGAAGGGCCAGCTTCGCCGACCCCTTCCATCATGTGCAGTGTTCGTTTGACTTCGCCAAACGCAGGGCCAGCTTCGCCGACCCCTTCCCATCATGAGCAGTATTCGTTTGGCTTCGCCAAACGAAGGGCCGGCTTCGCCGACCCCTTCCATCATGTGCAGTATTCGTTTGGCTTCGCCAAACGAAGGGCCAGCTTCGCCGACCCCTTCCATCATATGCAGTGTTCGTTTGGCTTCGCCAAACGCAGGGCCAGCTTCGCCGACCCCTTCCATCATGAGCAGTATTCGTTTGGCTTCGCCAAACGAAGGGCCGGCTTCGCCGACCCCTTCCATCATGTGCAGTGTTCGTTTGGCTTCGCCAAACGCAGGGCCAGCTTCGCCGACCCCTTCCCATCATGTGCAGTGTTCGTTTGGCTTCGCCAAACGCAGGGCCAGCTTCGCCAACCCCTCCCATCATGAGCAGTATTCGTTTGGCTTCGCCAAACGAAGGGTCGGCTTCGCCGACCCCTTCCATCATGTGCAGTGTTCGTTTGGCTTCGCCAAACGAAGGCCAGCTTCGCCGACCCCCTTCCATCATGTGCAGTGTTCGTTTGGCTCCGGCAAACAAAGGGCCGGCTTCGCCGACCCCTTCCACCATGAGCGATATTCGTTTGGCTTCGCCAAACGAAGGGCCAACTTCGATGACCCCTTCCATCATGAGCGCTATTCGTTTGGCTTCGCCAAACGAAGGGCTGGCTTCGCCGACCCCCTCACATTATGTGCAGTGTTCGTTTGGCTTTGCCAAACGAAGGGCCGGCTTCGCCGATCCCTTCCATCATGAGCAGTATTCGTTTGGCTTTGCCAAACGCAAGGCCGGCTTCGCCGACCCCCTTCCAACATGTGCAGTGTTAGTTTGGCTTCGCCAAACGCAGAGCCAGCTTCGCCGACCCCCTTCCATGTGCAGTGTTCGTTTGACTTCGCCAAACGCAGGGCCAGCTTCGCCAACCCCCTCCCATCATGAGCAGTATTCGTTTGGCTTCGCCAAACGAAGGGCCGGCTTCGCCGACCCCTTCCCTCGTGTGCAGTATTCGTTTGGCTTCGCCAAACGCATAGCCAGTTTCGCCGACCCCCTTCCATCATATGCAGTCTTCGTTTGGCTTCGCCTACCGAAGGGCCGGCTTCGCTGACCCCCCTCCATCATGTGCAGTGTTCGTTTGGCTTCGCCAAACGAAGGGCCGGCTTCGCCGACCCCCTTCCATCATGTGCAGTCTTCGTTTGGCTTCGCCAAACGAAGGCCGGCTTCGCCGACCCCTTCCATCATGAGCAGTATTCGTTTGGCTTCGCCAAACGAAGGCTGCTGGCTTCGCCGACCCCTTCCATCATGAGCAGTATTCGTTTGGCTTCGCCAAACGAAGGGCCAGCTTCGCCGACCCCTTCCATCATGTGCAGTATTCGTTTGGCTTCGCCAAACGCAGGGCCAGCTTCGCCGACCCCTTCCATCATGTGCAGTGTTCGTTTGGCTTCGCCAAACGAAGGGCCGGCTTCGCCGACCCCTTCCATCATGTGCAGTATTCGTTTGGCTTCGCCAAACGAAGGGCCAGCTTCGCCGACCCCTTCCATCATGAGCAGTATTCGTTTGGCTTCGCCAAACGAAGGGCGGCTTCGCCGACCCCTTCCATCATGTGCAGTATTCGTTTGGCTTCGCCAAACGAAGGGTCGACTTCGCCGACCCCTTCCATCATATGCAGTGTTCGTTTGGCTTCGCCAAACGCAGGGCCAGCTTCGCCGACCCCTTCCATCATGAGCAGTATTCGTTTGGCTTCGCCAAACGAAGGGCCGGCTTCGCCGACCCCTTCCCTCGTGTGCAGTATTCGTTTGGCCTCGCCAAACGCATAGCCAGCTTCGCCCACCCCCTTCCATCATGGGCAGTGTTCGTTTGGCTTCGCCAAACGAAGGGCCAGCTTCGCCGACCCCTTCCATCATGTGCAGTGTTCGTTTGGCTTCGCCAAACGAAGGGCCGGCTTCGCCGACCCCCTTCCATCATGTGCAGTGTTCGTTTGGCTTCGCCAAACGAAGGGCCAGCTTCGCCGACCCCTTCCATCATGTGCAGTATTCGTTTGGCTTCGCCAAACGAAGGGCCGGCTTCGCCGACCCCTTCCATCATGTGCAGTATTCGTTTGGCTTCGCCAAACGAAGGGCCAGCTTCGCCGACCCCTTCCATCATGTGCAGTGTTCGTTTGGCTTCGCCAAACGAAGGGCCAGCTTCGCCGACCCCTTCCATCATATGCAGTGTTCGTTTGGCTTCGCCAAACGCAGGGCCAGCTTCGCCGACCCCTTCCATCATGAGCAGTATTCGTTTGGCTTCGCCAAACGAAGGGCCGGCTTCGCCGACCCCTTCCATCATGTGCAGTATTCGTTTGGCTTCGCCAAACGAAGGGCCAGCTTCGCCGACCCCTTCCATCATGAGCAGTGTTCGTTTGGCTTCGCCAAACGAAGGGCCAGCTTCGCCGACCCCTTCCATCATGTGCAGTATTCGTTTGGCTTCGCCAAACGAAGGGCCAGCTTCGCCGACCCCTTCCATCATGTGCAGTGTTCGTTTGACTTCGCCAAACGCAGGGCCAGCTTCGCCGACCCCTTCCATCATGAGCAGTATTCGTTTGGCTTCGCCAAACGAAGGGCCGGCTTCGCCGACCCCTTCCATCATGAGCAGTGTTCGTTTGGCTTCGCCAAACGCAGGGCCAGCTTCGCCGACCCCTTCCATCATGAGCAGTGTTCGTTTGGCTTCGCCAAACGCAGAGCCAGCTTCGCCAACCCCCTCCCATCATGAGCAGTATTCGTTTGGCTTCGCCAAACGAAGGGCCGGCTTTGCCGACCCCTTCCCTCGTGTGCAGTATTTGTTTGGCTTCGCCAAACGAAAGGCCAGCTTCGCCGACCCCTTCCATCATGTGCAGTGTTCGTTTGACTTCGCCAAACGCAGGGCCAGCTTCGCCAACCCCCTCCATCATGAGCAGTATTCGTTTGGCTTCGCCAAACGAAGGGTCGACTTCGCCGACCCCTTCCATCATGTGCAGTGTTCGTTTGGCTTCGCCAAACGAAGGGCCAGCTTCGCCGACCCCTTCCATCATGAGCAGTGTTCGTTTGGCTTCGCCAAACGAAGGGCCAGCTTCGCCGACCCCTTCCATCATGTGCAGTATTCGTTTGGCTTCGCCAAACGAAGGGCCGGCTTCGCCGACCCCTTCCATCATGAGCAGTGTTCGTTTGGCTTCGCCAAACGAAGGGCCAGCTTCGCCGACCCCTTCCATCATATGCAGTGTTCGTTTGGCTTCGCCAAACGCAGGGCCAGCTTCGCCAACCCCTCCCATCATGAGCAGTATTCGTTTGGCTTCGCCAAACGAAGGGCCAGCTTCGCCGACCCCTTCCATCATGTGCAGTGTTCGTTTGGCTTCGCCAAACGAAGGGCCAGCTTCGCCGACCCCTTCCAACATGTGCAGTGTTCGTTTGACTTCGCCAAACGCAGGGCCAGCTTCGCCAACCCCCTCCCATCATGAGCAGTATTCGTTTGGCTTCGCCAAACGAAGGGTCGACTTCGCCGACCCCCTTCCATCAACTGCAGTATTCGTTTGACTTTGCCAAACGCAGGGCCAGCTTCGCCGACCCCCTCCCATCATGAGCAGTGTTCGTTTGGCTTCGCCAAACGAAGGGCCGGCTTCGCCGACCCCCTCCATCATGAGCAGTATTCGTTTGGCTTCGCCAAACGAAGGGCCGGCTTCGCCGACCCCCTCCATCATGAGCAGTGTTCGTTTGGCTTCGCCAAACGCAAGGCCGGCTTCGCCGACCACCTTCCATCATGAGCAGTCCTCGTTTGACTTCGCCAAACGAAGGGTCGACTTCGCCGACCCCCTTCCATCATATGCAGTGTTCGTTTGACTTCGCCAAACGCAGGGCCAGCTTCGCCAACCCCTCCCATCATGAGCAGTATTCGTTTGGCTTCGCCAAACGAAGGGCCAGCTTCGCCGACCCCTTCCATCATGTGCAGTATTCGTTTGGCTTCGCCAAACGAAGGGCCGGCTTCGCCGACCCCTTCCATCATATGCAGTATTCGTTTGGCTTCGCCAAACGCAGGGCCAGCTTCGCCGACCCCTTCCATCATGAGCAGTATTCGTTTGGCTTCGCCAAACGAAGGGCCAGCTTCGCCGACCCCTTCCATCATGTGCAGTATTCGTTTGGCTTCGCCAAACGAAGGGTCGACTTCGCCGACCCCTTCCATCATGTGCAGTGTTCGTTTGACTTCGCCAAACGCAGGGCCAGCTTCGCCAACCCCTCCCATCATGAGCAGTATTCGTTTGGCTTCGCCAAACAGAAGGGCCGGCTTCGCCGACCCCTTCCATCATGAGCAGTATTCGTTTGGCTTCGCCAAACGAAGGGTCGACTTCGCCGACCCCTTCCATCATGTGCAGTGTTCGTTTGGCTTCGCCAAACGAAGGGCCCTTCGCCGACCCCCTTCCATCATGTGCAGTGTTCGTTTGGCTTCGCCAAACGCAGGGCCAGCTTCGCCAACCCCTCCATCATGAGCAGTATTCGTTTGGCTTCGCCAACGAAGGGCCAGCTCCGCCGATCTCTTTTCATCACAAGCAGTGTTCTTTTGGCTTCGTCAAACAAAGGGCCCGCTTCGCCGACCCCTTCCATCATGAGCAGTGTTCGTTTGGCTTCGCCAAACGAAGGCCGGCTTCGCCGACCCCTTCCATCATGTGCAGTGTTCGTTTGGCTTCGCCAAACGCAGGGCCAGCTTCGCCGACCCCCTCCATCATGAGCAGTATTCGTTTGGCTTCGCCAAACGAAGGGTCGACTTCGCCGACCCCTTCCATCATGTGCAGTGTTCGTTTGGCTTCGCCAAACGCAGGGCCAGCTTCGCCGACCCCTTCCATCATGAGCAGTATTCGTTTGGCTTCGCCAAACGAAGGGTCGACTTCGCCGACCCCTTCCATCATGTGCAGTGTTCGTTTGGCTTCGCCAAACGAAGGCCGGCTTCGCCGACCCCTTCCATCATATGCAGTGTTCGTTTGGCTTCGCCAAACGCAGGGCCAGCTTCGCCGACCCCTTCCATCATGTGCAGTATTCGTTTGGCTTCGCCAAACGAAGGGCCGCTTCGCCGACCCCTTCCATCATGTGCAGTGTTCGTTTGGCTTCGCCAAACGAAGGGCCGGCTTCGCCGACCCCTTCCATCATGTGCAGTATTCGTTTGGCTTCGCCAAACGAAGGGTCGGCTTCGCCGACCCCTTCCATCATGTGCAGTGTTCGTTTGACTTCGCCAAACGCAGGGCCAGCTTCGCCAACCCCTCCCATCATGAGCAGTATTCGTTTGGCTTCGCCAAACGAAGGGTCGGCTTCGCCGACCCCTTCCATCATGAGCAGTATTCGTTTGGCTTCGCCAAACGCAGGGCCGGCTTCGCCGACCCCTTCCATCATGTGCAGTATTCGTTTGGCTTCGCCAAACGAAGGGCCAGCTTCGCCGACCCCTTCCATCATGTGCAGTATTCGTTTGGCTTCGCCAAACGAAGGGCCAGCTTCGCCGACCCCTTCCATCATGTGCAGTATTCGTTTGGCTTCGCCAAACGCAGGGCCAGCTTCGCCGACCCCTTCCATCATGAGCAGTATTCGTTTGGCTTCGCCAAACGAAGGGCCAGCTTCGCCGACCCCTTCCATCATGTGCAGTATTCGTTTGGCTTCGCCAAACGAAGGGCCAGCTTCGCCGACCCCTTCCATCATGTGCAGTGTTCGTTTGACTTCGCCAAACGCAGGGCCAGCTTCGCCAACCCCTCCCATCATGTGCAGTAATCGTTTGACTTCGCCAAACGAAGGGTCGAATTCGCCGACCCCCTTCCATCATATGCAGTATTCGTTTGGCTTCGCCAAACGAAGGGTCGACTTCGCCGACCCCCTTCCATCATGTGAAGTGTTCGTTTGACTTCGCCAAACGCAGGGCCAGCTTCGCCAACCCCCTCCCATCATGAGCAGTATTCGTTTGGCTTCGCCAAACGAAGGGTCGGCTTCGCCGACCCCCTTCCATCATGTGCAGTGTTCGTTTGACTTCGCCAAACGCAGGGCCGGCTTCGCCGACCCCCTTCCATCATGAGCAGTGTTCGTTTGGCTTCGAAAAACGAAGGGCCGGCTTCGCCGACCCCCTTCCATCAATTGCAGTATTCGTTTGACTTCGCCAAACGAAGGGTCGACTTCGCCGACCCCCTTCCATCATGAGCAGTATTCGTTTGGCTTCGCCAAACGAAGGGCCGGCTTCGCCGACCCCCTTCCATCATGTGCAGTGTCCGTTTGGCTTCGCCAAACAAAGGGCCGGCTTCGCCGACCCCCTTCCATCATGTGCAGTGTTCGTTTGACTTCGCCAAACGCAGGGCCAGCTTCGCCAACCCCCTCCCATCATGAGCAGTATTCGTTTGGCTTCGCCAAACGAAGGGTCGACTTCGCCGACCCCCTTCCATCATGTGAAGTGTTCGTTTGACTTCGCCAAACGCAGGGCCAGCTTCGCCAACCCCCTCCATCGTGAGCAGTGTTCGTTTGGCTTCGCCAAACGCAAGGCCGGCTTCGCCGAACCCCTTCCATCATATGCAGTATTCGTTTGGCATCGGCAAACGAAGGGTCGACTTCGCCGACCCCCTTCCATCATGTGCAGTAATCGTTTGACTTCGCCAAACGAAGGGTCGAATTCGCCGACCCCCTTCCATCATATGCAGTGTTCGTTTGACTTCGCCAAACGCAGGGCCAGCTTCGCCAACCCCCTCCCATCATGAGCAGTATTCGTTTGGCTTCGCCAAACGAAGGGTCGACTTCGCCGACCCCTTCCATCATGTGCAGTATTCGTTTGGCTTCGCCAAACGAAGGGTCGACTTCGCCGACCCCTTCCATCATATGCAGTGTTCGTTTGACTTCGCCAAACGCAGGGCCAGCTTCGCCAACCCTCCCATCATGAGCAGTATTCGTTTGGCTTCGCCAAACGAAGGGTCGACTTCGCCGACCCCTTCCATCATGAGCAGTATTCGTTTGACTTCGCCAAACGAAGGGTCCACTTCGCCGACCGACCCCCTTCCATCATGTGCAGTGTTCGTTTGACTTCGCCAAATACAGGGCCAGCCTCGCCAACCCCCTCCCATCATGAGCAGTATTCGTCTGGCTTCGCCAAACGAAGGGCCGGCTCCGCCGACCCCCTTCCATCATAAGCAGTCTTCGTTTGGCTTCGCCAAACGAAGGGCCGGCTTCGCCGACCCCTTCCATCATGTGCAGTGTTCGTTTGACTTCGCCAAACGCAGGGCCAGTTTCGCCAACCCCCTTCCAACATGTGCAGTGTTAGTCTGGCTTCGCCAAACGCAGAGCCAGCTTCGCCGACCCCTTCCATCATATGCAGTATTCGTTTGGCTTCGCCAAACGAAGGGTCGACTTCGCCGACCCCTTCCATCATGTGCAGTAATCGTTTGACTTCGCCAAACGAAGGGTCGAATTCGCCGACCCCCTTCCATCATATGCAGTGTTCGTTTGACTTCGCCAAACGCAGGGCCAGCTTCGCCAACCCCTCCCATCATGAGCAGTATTCGTTTGGCTTCGCCAACAAAGGGCCAGCTTCACCGATCTCTTTTCATCATGAGCAGTATTCGTTTGGCTTCGCCAAACGAAGGGCCAGTTTCGCCGACGCCCTTTCATCATGTGCAGTGTTCGTTTGGCTTCGCCAAACGAAGGGCCAGCTTCGCCGACCCCTTCCATCATATGCAGTGTTCGTTTGACTTCGCCAAACGCAGGGCCAGCTTCGCCAACCCCTCCCATCATGAGCAGTATTCGTTTGGCTTCGCCAAACTTTGGGCCGGCTTCGCCGCCCCCTTTCCATTATGAGCAGTGTTTGTTTGGCTTCGCCAAAAGAAGGGCCAGTTTCGCCAACCCCCTCCCATCATGAGCAGTATTTGTTTGGCTTCGCCAAACGAAGGGTCGACTTCGCCGACCCCCTTCCATCATGAGCAGTGTTCGTTTGGCTTCGCCAAACGAAGGGTCGACTTCGACGAGCCCCTTCCATCATATGCAGTGTTCGTTTGACTTCGCCAAACGCAGGGCCAGCTTCGCCAACCCCCTCCCATTATGAGCAGTATTCGTTTGGCTTCGCCAAACGAAGGGTCGGCTTCGCCGACCCCTTCCATCATGTGCAGTATTCGTTTGGCTTCGCCAAACGAAGGCCGGCTTCGCCGACCCCTTCCATCATATGCAGTGTTCGTTTGACTTCGCCAAACGCAGGGCCAGCTTCGCCAACCCCTCCCATCATGAGCAGTATTCGTTTGGCTTCGCCAAACGAAGGCCGGCTTCGCCGACCCCTTCCATCATGTGCAGTGTTCGTTTGGCTTCGCCAAACGAAGGGCCAGCTTCGCCGACCCCTTCCATCATGTGCAGTGTTCGTTTGGCTTCGCCAAACGAAGGGCCAGCTTCGCCGACCCCCTTCCATCATGAGCAGTATTCGTTTGGCTTCGACAAACGAAGGGTCGATTTCGCCGACCCCCTTCCATCATGTGCAGTGCTCGTTTGGCTTCGCCAAACGCAGGGCCAGCTTCGCCAACCCCTCCCATCATGAGCAGTATTCGTTTGGCTTCGCCAAACGAAGGGCCAGCTTCGCCGACCCCCTTCCATCATGTGCAGTATTCGTTTGGCTTCGCCAAACGAAGGGCCAGCTTCGCCGACCCCTTCCATCATGTGCAGTGTTCGTTTGACTTCGCCAAACGAAGGGCCAGCTTCGCCGACCCCCTCCATCATGAGCAGTATTCGTTTGGCTTCGCCAAACGAAGGGTCGGCTTCGCCGACCCCTTCCATCATGCAGTGTTCGTTTGGCTTCGCCAAACGCAGGGCCAGCTTCGCCGACCCCTTCCATCATGAGCAGTATTCGTTTGGCTTCGCCAAACGAAGGGCCAGCTTCGCCGACCCCTTCCATCATGTGCAGTGTTCGTTTGGCTTCGCCAAACGAAGGGCCAGCTTCGCCGACCCCTTCCATCATGTGCAGTGTTCGTTTGGCTTCGCCAAACGAAGGGCCAGCTTCGCCGACCCCTTCCATCATGAGCAGTATTCGTTTGGCTTCGCCAAACGAAGGGCCGGCTTCGCCGACCCCTTCCATCATGTGCAGTGTTCGTTTGGCTTCGCCAAACGCAGGGCCAGCTTCGCCGACCCCTTCCATCATGAGCAGTATTCGTTTGGCTTCGCCAAACGAAGGGCCGGCTTCGCCGACCCCTTCCATCATGTGCAGTATTCGTTTGGCTTCGCCAAACGAAGGGCCAGCTTCGCCGACCCCTTCCATCATGTGCAGTGTTCGTTTGACTTCGCCAAACGCAGGGCCAGCTTCGCCAACCCCTCCCATCATGAGCAGTATTCGTTTGGCTTCGCCAAACGAAGGGTCGACTTCGCCGACCCCTTCCATCATGTGCAGTGTTCGTTTGGCTTCGCCAAACGCAGGGCCAGCTTCGCCGACCCCTTCCATCATGAGCAGTATTCGTTTGGCTTCGCCAAACGAAGGGCCAGCTTCGCCGACCCCTTCCATCATGTGCAGTGTTCGTTTGGCTTCGCCAAACGAAGGGCCAGCTTCGCCGACCCCTTCCATCATGTGCAGTATTCGTTTGGCTTCGCCAAACGAAGGGCCAGCTTCGCCGACCCCTTCCATCATGAGCAGTGTTCGTTTGGCTTCGCCAAACGAAGGGCCAGCTTCGCCGACCCCTTCCATCATGAGCAGTATTCGTTTGGCTTCGCCAAACGAAGGGTCGACTTCGCCGACCCCTTCCATCATATGCAGTGTTCGTTTGACTTCGCCAAACGCAGGGCCAGCTTCGCCAACCCCTCCCATCATGAGCAGTATTCGTTTGGCTTCGCCAAACGAAGGGTCGACTTCGCCGACCCCTTCCATCATGTGCAGTATTCGTTTGGCTTCGCCAAACGAAGGGCCAGCTTCGCCGACCCCTTCCATCATGTGCAGTGTTCGTTTGGCTTCGCCAAACGCAGGGCCAGCTTCGCCAACCCCTTCCATCATGAGCAGTATTCGTTTGGCTTCGCCAAACGAAGGGCCAGCTTCGCCGACCCCTTCCATCATGAGCAGTATTCGTTTGACTTCGCCAAACGCAGGGCCAGCTTCGCCAACCCCCTCCCATCATATGCAGTGTTCGTTTGACTTCGCCAAACGCAGGGCCAGCTTCGCCAACCCCTCCCATCATAAGCAGTATTCGTATGGCTTCGCCAAACGAAGGGTCGACTTCGCCGACCCCTTCCATCATGAGCAGTATTCGTTTGGCTTCGCCAAACGAAGGGCCAGCTTCGCCGACCCCTTCCATCATGTGCAGTGTTCGTTTGGCTTCGCCAAACGCAGGGCCAGCTTCGCCGACCCCCTTCCATCATGTGCAGTGTTCGTTTGGCTTCGCCAAACGCAGGGCCAGCTTCGCCGACCCCTTCCATCATGAGCAGTATTCGTTTGGCTTCGCCAAACGAAGGGCCGGCTTCGCCGACCCCTTCCATCATGTGCAGTGTTCGTTTGGCTTCGCCAAACGAAGGGCCAGCTTCGCCGACCCCTTCCATCATGTGCAGTGTTCGTTTGACTTCGCCAAACGCAGGGCCAGCTTCGCCGACCCCTTCCATCATGAGCAGTATTCGTTTGGCTTCGCCAAACGAAGGGCCGGCTTCGCCGACCCCTTCCATCATGTGAAGTGTTCGTTTGGCTTCGCCAAACGAAGGGCCGGCTTCGCCGACCCCCTTCCATCATGTGAAGTGTTCGTTTGACTTCGCCAAACGCAGGGCCAGCTTCGCCAACCCCCTCCCATCATGAGCAGTATTCGTTTGGCTTTGCCAAACGAAGGGTCGGCTTCGCCGACCTCCTTCCATCATGTGCAGTATTCGTTTGACTTCGCCAAACGAAGGGTCGACTTCGCCGACCCCCTTCCATCATATGCAGTGTTTGTTTGACTTCGCCAAACGCAGGGCCAGCTTCGCCAATCCCCTCCCATCATGAGCAGTATTCGTTTAGCTTCGCCAAACGAAGGGTCGACTTCGCCGACCCCCTTCCATCATGAGCAGTCCTCGTTTGACTTCGCCAAACGAAGGGTCGACTTCGCCGACCCCCTTCCAACATATGCAGTGTTCGTTTGACTTCGCCAAACGCAGGGCCAGCTTCGCCAACCCCTCCCATCATGAGCAGTATTCGTTTGGCTTCGCCAAACGAAGGGTCGACTTCGCCGACCCCCTTCCATCATGTGAAGTGTTCGTTTGGCTTCGCAATACGAAGGGCCGGCTTCGCCGACCCCCTTTCATCATGTGAAGTGTTCGTTTGACTTCGCCAAACGCAGGGCCAGCCTCGCCAACCCCCTCTCATCATGAGCAGTATTCGTTTGGCTTTGCCAAACGAAGGGTCGGCTTCGCCGACCCCCTTCCATCATGTGCAGTATTCGTTTGACTTCGCCAAACGAAGGGTCGACTTCGCCGACCCCTTCCATCATGTGCAGTGTTCGTTTGGCTTCGCCAAACGAAGGGCCAGCTTCGCCGACCCCTTCCATCATGAGCAGTATTCGTTTGGCTTCGCCAAACGCAGGGCCAGCTTCGCCGACCCCTTCCATCATGAGCAGTATTCGTTTGGCTTCGCCAAACGCAGGGCCAGCTTCGCCGACCCCTTCCATCATGAGCAGTATTCGTTTGGCTTCGCCAAACGAAGGGTCGACTTCGCCGACCCCTTCCATCATGAGCAGTGTTCGTTTGGCTTCGCCAAACGAAGGGCCAGCTTCGCCGACCCCTTCCATCATGTGCAGTGTTCGTTTGACTTCGCCAAACGCAGGGCCAGCTTCGCCAACCCCTCCCATCATGAGCAGTATTCGTTTGGCTTCGCCAAACGAAGGGTCGACTTCGCCGACCCCTTCCATCATGTGCAGTGTTCGTTTGGCTTCGCCAAACGAAGGGCCAGCTTCGCCGACCCCTTCCATCATATGCAGTGTTCGTTTGACTTCGCCAAACGCAGGGCCAGCTTCGCCAACCCCTTCCATCATGAGCAGTATTCGTTTGGCTTCGCCAAACGAAGGGTCGACTTCGCCGACCCCTTCCATCATCAGTGTTCGTTTGACTTCGCCAAACGCAGGGCCAGCTTCGCCAACCCCTTCCATCATGAGCAGTATTCGTTTGGCTTCGCCAAACGAAGGGTCGACTTCGCCGACCCCTTCCATCATGTGCAGTGTTCGTTTGGCTTCGCCAAACGAAGGGCCGGCTTTGCCGACCCCTCCATCATGAGCAGTATTCGTTTGGCTTCGCTAAACGCAGGGCCGGCTTCGCCGACCCCCTCCCATCATGAGCAGTAATCGTTTGGCTTCGCCAAACGAAGGGCCGACTTCGCCGACCCCTTCCATCATGAGCAGTGTTCGTTTGGCTTCGCCAAACGAAGGGCCAGCTTCGCCGACCCCTTCCATCATATGCAGTGTTCGTTTGGCTTCGCCAAACGCAGGGCCAGCTTCGCCAACCCCTTCCATCATGAGCAGTATTCGTTTGGCTTCGCCAAACGAAGGGCCAGCTTCGCCGACCCCTTCCATCATGTGCAGTATTCGTTTGGCTTCGCCAAACGAAGGGCCAGCTTCGCCGACCCCTTCCATCATATGCAGTGTTCGTTTGGCTTCGCCAAACGCAGGGCCAGCTTCGCCAACCCCTCCCATCATGAGCAGTATTCGTTTGGCTTCGCCAAACGAAGGGTCGACTTCGCCGACCCCTTCCATCAATTGCACTATTCGTTTGGCTTCGACATACGCAGGGCCAGCTTCGCCGACCCCTTCCATCAATTGCAGTATTCGTTTGACTTCGACATACGCAGGGCCAGCTTCGCCAACCCCCTCCCATCATGAGCAGTATTCGTTTGGCTTTGCCAAACGAAGGGTCGGCTTCGCCGACCTCCTTCCATCATGAGCAGTGTTCGTTTGGCTTCGCCAAACGCAAGGCCGCTTCGGCGACCCCCTTCCATCATATGCAGTGTTCGTTTGACTTCGCCAAACGCAGGGCCAGCTTTGCCAACCCCCTCCCATCATGAGCAGTATTCGTTTGGCTTCGCCAAACGAAGGGTCGACTTCGCCGACCCCCTCCATCATGTGCAGTATTCGTTTGACTTCGCCAAACGAAGGGTCGACTTCGCCGACCCCCTTCCATCATATGCAGTGTTCGTTTGACTTCGCCAAACGCAGGGCCAGCTTCGCCAATCCCCTCCCATCATGAGCAGTATTCGTTTGGCTTCGCCAAACGAAGGGTCGACTTCGCCGACCCCCTTCCATCAACTGCAGTATTCGTTTGACTTCGCCAAACGAAGGGCCGGCTTCGCCGACCCCCTTCCATCATGTGCAGTTTTCGTTTGACTTCGCCAAACGCAGGGCCAGCTTCGCCAACCCTCTCCCATCATGAGCAGTATTCGTTTGGCTTCGCCAAACGAAGGGTCGACTTCGCCGACCCCCTTCCATCATGAGCAGTCTTCGTTTGGCTTCGCCAAACGAAGGGCCGGCTTCGCCGACCCCCTTCCATCATGTGCAGTGTTCGTTTGACTTCGCCAAACGCAGGGCCAGCTTCGCCAACCCCCTCCCATCATGAGCAGTATTCGTTTGGCTTCGCCAAACGAAGGGTCGACTTCGCCGACCCCCTTCCATCATGTGAAGTGTTCGTTTGACTTCGCCAAACGCAGGGCCAGCTTCGCCAACCCCCTCCCATCATGAGCAGTATACGTTTGGCTTCGCCAAACGAAGGGTCGACTTCGCCGACCCCCTTCCATCATGAGCAGTATTCGTTTGGCTTTGCCAAACGAAGGGTCGGCTTCGCCGACCCCCTTCCATCATGTGCAGTATTCGTTTGACTTCGCCAAACGAAGGGTCGACTTCGCCGACCCCCTTCCATCATGTGCAGTGTTCCTTTGACTTGGCCAAACGCAGGGCCAGCTTCGCCAACCCCTTCCCACCATGAGCAGTATTCGTTTGACTTCGCCAAACGAAGGGTCGACTTCGCCGACCGACCCCCTTCCATCATGTGCAGTGTTCGTTTGACTTCGCCAAACGAAGGGTCGCCTTCGCCGACCCCTTCCATCATATACAGTGTCCGCTTGACTTCGCCAAACGCAGGGCCAGCTTCGCCAACCGCCTTCCATCATGTGCAGTATTCAACGAAGGGTCGGCTTCGCCGACCCCTTCCATCATGTGCAGTGTTCGTTTGGCTTCGCCAAACGCAGGGCCAGCTTCGCCCCCCTTCCATCATGAGCAGTGTTCGTTTGGCTTCGCCAAACGAAGGGCCGGCTTCGCCGACCCCCTTCCATCATGAGCAGTCTTCGTTTGGCTTCGCCAAACGCAGGGCCAGCTTCGCCAACCCCCTCCCATCATGAGCAGTATTCGTTTGGCTTCGCCAAACGAAGGGCCGGCTTCGCCGACCCCCTTCCATCATGAGCAGTGTTCGTTTGACTTCGCCAAACGCAAGGCCGGCTTCGTCGACTCTCTTCCATCATGAGTAGTATTCGTTTGTCTTCGCCAAACGAAGGGCCAGCTTCGCCGACCCCTTCCATAATGTGCAGTGTTCGTTTGGCTTCGCCAAACGAAGGACCAGCTTCGCCGACCCCCTTCCATCATAAGCAGTATTTGTTTGGCTTCGCCAAACGAAGGGTCGACTTCGCCGACCCCCTTCCATCATATGCAGTGTTCGTTTGACTTCGCCAAACGCAGGGCCAGCTTCGCCAACCCCCTCCCATCATGAGCAGTATTCGTTTGGCTTCGCCAAACGAAGGGTCGACTTCGCCGACCCCCTCCATCATGTGCAGTATTCGTTTGACTTCGCCAAACGAAGGGTCGACTTCGCCGACCCCCTTCCATCATATGCAGTGTTCGTTTGACTTCGCCAAACGCAGGGCCAGCTTCGCCAATCCCCTCCCATCATGAGCAGTATTCGTTTGGCTTCGCCAAACGAAGGGTCGACTTCGCCGACCCCCTTCCATCATGAGCAGTCTTCGTTTGGCTTCGCCAAACGAAGGGCCGGCTTCGCCGACCCCCTTCCATCATGTGCAGTGTTCGTTTGGCTTCGCCAAACGCAGGGCCAGCTTCGCCGACCCCTTTCCATCATGTGCAGTGTTCGTTTGACTTCGCCAAACGCAGGGCCAGCTTCGCCAACCCTCTCCCATCATGAGCAGTATTAGTTTGGCTTCGCCAAACGAAGGGTCGGCTTCGCCGTCCCCCTCCATCATGTGCAGTGTTCGTTTGGCTTCGCCAAACGAAGGGTCGGCTTCGCCGACCCCTTCCATCATGTGCAGTATTCGTTTGGCTTCGCCAAACGAAGGGTCGACTTCGCCGACCCCTTCCATCATATGCAGTGTTCGTTTGACTTCGCCAAACGCAGGGCCAGCTTCGCCAACCCCTCCATCATGAGCAGTATTCGTTTGGCTTCGCCAAACGAAGGGCCAGCTTCGCCGACCCCTTCCATCATGTGCAGTATTCGTTTGGCTTCGCCAAACGAAGGGCCAGCTTCGCCGACCCCTTCCATCATGTGCAGTGTTCGTTTGACTTCGCCAAACGCAGGGCCAGCTTTGCCAACCCCCTCCCATCATGAGCAGTATTCGTTTGGCTTCGCCAAACGAAGGGTCGACTTCGCCGACCCCCTCCATCATGAGCAGTATTCGTTTGACTTCGCCAAACGCAGGGCCAGCTTCGCCAACCCCGTCGCATCATGAGCAGTTATAGTTTGGCTTCGCCAAACGAAGGGGCGGCTTCGCCGACCCCCTTCCAACATGTGCAGTGTTAGTTTGGCTTCGCCAAACGCAGGGCCAGCTTCGCCAACCCCCTCCCATCATGAGCAGTATTCGTTTGGCTTCGCCAAACGAAGGGTCGACTTCGCCGACCCCCTTCCATCAATTGCAGTATTCGTTTGACTTCGCCAAGCGCAGGGCCAGCTTCGCCGACCCCCTTCCATCACAAGCAGTCTTCGTTTGGCTTCGCCAAACGAAGGGCCGGCTTCGCCGACCCCCTTCCAACATGAGCAGTGTTCGTTTGGCTTCGCCAAACGAAGGGCCAGCTTCGCCGACCCCTTCCATCATATGCAGTGTTCGTTTCACTTCGCCAAACGCAGGGCCAGCTTCGCCAACCCCTCCCATCATGAGCAGTATTCGTTTGGCTTCGCCAAACGAAGGGTCGGCTTCGCCGACCCCCTTCCATCATGTGCAGTATTCGTTTGACTTCGCCAAACGAAGGGTCGACTTCGCCGACCCCCTTCCATCATATGCAGTGTTCGTTTGACTTCGCCAAACGCAGGGCCAGCTTCGCCAACCCCCTCCCATCATGAGCAGTATTCGTTTGGCTTCGCCAAACGAAGGGCCGGCTTCGCCGACCCCCTTCCATCATGTGCAGTGTTCGTTTGGCTTCGCCAAACGAAGGGCCGGCTTCGCCGACCCCCCTCCATCATGTGCAGTGTTCGTTTGACTTCGCCAAACGCAGGGCCAGCTTCGCCAACCCCCTCCCATCATGAGCAGTATTCGTTTGGCTTCGCCAAACGAAGAGCCGGCTTCGCCGACCCCCTTCCATCATGTGAAGTGTTCGTTTGACTTCGCCAAACGCAGGGCCAGTTTCGCCAACCCCCTTCCAACATGTGCAGTGTTAGTTTGGCTTCGCCAAACGCAGAGCCAGCTTCGCCGACCCCTTCCATCATATGCAGTATTCGCTTGACTTCGCCAAACGAAGGCTCGACTTCGCCGATCCCCTTCCATCATGTGCAGTGTTCGTTTGACTTCGCCAAACGCAGGGCCAGCTTCGCCAACCCCCTCCCATCAATTGCAGTATTCGTTTGACTTCGCCAAACGAAGGGTCGACTTCGCCGACCCCTTCCATCATGTGCAGTGTTCGTTTGACTTCGCCAAACGCAGGGCCAGCTTCGCCGACCCCTTCCCATCATGAGCAGTATTCGTTTGGCTTCGCCAAACGAAGGGTCGACTTCGCCGACCCCTTCCATCATGTGCAGTATTCGCTTGACTTCGCCAAACGAAGGGTCGACTTCGCCGACCCCTTCCATCATGTGCAGTGTTCGTTTGACTTCGCCAAGCGCAGGGCCAGCTTCGCCAACCCCCTTCCATCATGAGCAGTATTCGTTTGGCTTCGCCAAGCGAAGGGTCGACTTCGCCGACCCCTTCCATCATGTGCAGTATTCGTTTGGCTTCGCCAAACGAAGGGTCGGCTTCGCCGACCCCTTCCATCATGTGCAGTGTTCGTTTGACTTCGCCAAACGCAGGGCCAGCTTCGCCAACCCCTCCCATCATGAGCAGTATTCGTTTGGCTTCGCCAAACGAAGGGTCGACTTCGCCGACCCCTTCCATCATGTGCAGTATTCGATTGACTTCGCCAAACGAAGGGCCGGCTTCGCCGACCCCCTTCCATCGTGTGAAGTGTTCGTTTGACTTCGCCAAACGCAGGGCCAGCTTCGCCAACCCCTCCCATCATGAGCAGTATTCGTTTGGCTTCGCCAAACGAAGGGTCGGCTTCGCCGACCCCCTTCCATCATGTGCAGTAATCGTTTGACTTCGCCAAACGAAGGGTCGAATTCGCCGACCCCCTTCCATCATATGCAGTGTTCGTTTGACTTCGCCAAACGCAGGGCCAGCTTCGCCAACCCCCTCCCATCATGAGCAGTATTCGTTTGGCTTCGCCAAACGAAGGGTCGACTTCGCCGACCCCCTTCCATCATGTGAAGTGTTCGTTTGACTTCGCCAAACGCAGGGCCAGCTTCGCCAACCCCCTCCCATCATGAGCAGTATTCGTTTGACTTCGCCAAACGCAGGGCCAGCTTCGCCAACCCCCTCCCATCATGAGCAGTATTCGTTTGACTTGGCCAAACGAAGGGTCGACTTCGCCGACCCCCTCCATCATGAGCAGTGTTCGTTTGGCTTCGCCAAACGCAGGGCCCGCTTCGCTGACCCCCTTCCATCATGTGCAGTGTTCGTTTGGCTTCTCCAAACGCAGGGCCAGCTTCGCCAACCCCCTCCCATCATGAGCAGTATTCGTTTAGCTTCGCCAAGCGAAGGGTCGACTTCGCCGACCCCCTTCCATCATGTGCAGTATTCGTTTGACTTCGCCAAACGAAGGGTCGACTTCGCCGACCCCCTTCCAACATATGCAGTGTTCGTTTGACTTCGCCAAACGCAGGGCCAGCTTCGCCAACCCCTCCCATCATGAGCAGTATTCGTTTGGCTTCGCCAAACGAAGGGTCGACTTCGCCGACCCCCTTCCATCAACTGCAGTATTCGATTGACTTCGCCAAACGAAGGGTCGACTTCGCCGACCCCCTCCATCATGAGCAGTATTCGTTTGACTTCGCCAAACGCAAGGCCAGCTTCGCCAACCCCCTCCCATCATGAGCAGTATTCGTTTGGCATCGGCAAACGAAGGGTCGACTTCGCCGACCCCCTTCCATCATGAGCAGTCCTCGTTTGGCTTCGCCAAACGAAGGGCCGGCTTCGCCGACCCCCTTCCATCGTGTGAAGTGTTCGTTTGACTTCGCCAAACGCAGGGCCAGCTTCGCCAACCCCTCCCATCATGAGCAGTATTCGTTTGGCTTCGCCAAACGAAGGGTCGGCTTCGCCGACCCCCTTCTATCATGTGCAGTAATCGTTTGACTTCGCCAAACGAAGGGCCGGCCTCGCCGCCCCCCTCCGATCATGTGCAGTAATCGTTTGACTTCGCCAAAAGAAGGGTCGAATTCGCCGACCCCCTTCCATCATGTGCAGTGTTCGTTTGACTTCGCCAAACGCAGGGCCAGCTTCGCCAACCCCCTCCCATCATGAGCAGTATTAGTTTGGCTTCGCCAAACGAAGGGTCGGCTTCGCCGACCCCCTTCCATCATGAGCAGTGTTCGTTTGGCTTCGCCAAACGCAGAGCCAGCTTCGCCGACCCCCTTCCCTCATGTGCAGTATTCGTTTGGCTTTGCCAAACGAAGGGTCGACTTCGCCGCCCCCCTTCCATCAATTGCAGTATTCGTTTGACTTCGCCATACGCAGGGCCAGCTTCGCCAACCCCCTCCCATCATGAGCAGTATTCGTTTGGCTTCGCCAAACGAAGGGCCGGCTTCGCCGACCCCCTTCCATCGTGTGAAGTGTTCGTTTGACTTCGCCAAACGCAGGGCCAGCTTCGCCAACCCCTCCCATCATGAGCAGTATTCGTTTGGCTTCGCCAAACGAAGGGTCGGCTTCGCCGACCCCCTTCCATCATGTGCAGTATTCGTTTGACTTCGCCAAACGAAGGGTCGACTTCGCCGACCCCCTTCCATCATGTGAAGTGTTCGTTTGACTTCGCCAAACGAAGGGTCGGCTTCGCCGACCCCCTTCCATCATGTGCAGTATTCGTTTGACTTCGCCAAACGAAGGGTCGACTTCGCCGACCCCCTTCCATCATATGCAGTGTTCGTTTGACTTCGCCAAACGCAGGGCCAGCTTCGCCAACCCCCTCCCATCATGAGCAGTATTCGTTTGGCTTCGCCAAACGAAGGGTCGACTTCGCCGACCCCCTTCCATCATGTGCAGTATTCGCTTGACTTCGCCAAACGATGGGTCGACTTCGCCGATCCCCTTCCATCAATTGCAGTGTTCGTTTGACTTCGCCAAGCGCAGGGCCAGCTTCGCCAACCCCCTCCCATCATGAGCAGTATTCGTTTGGCTTCGCCAAACGAAGGGTCGACTTCGCCGACCCCCTCCATCATGAGCAGTGTTCGTTTGGCTTCGCCAAACGAAGGGCCGGCTTCGTCGACCCCCTTCCATCATATGCAGTGTTCGTTTGACTTCGCCAAACGCAGGGCCAGCTTCGCCAACCCCCTCCCATCATGAGCAGTATTCGTTTGACTTCGCCAAACGCAGGGCCAGCTTCGCCAACCCCCTCCCATCATGAGCAGTATTCGTTTGACTTCGCCAAACGCAGGGCCAGCTTCGCCAACCCCCTCCCATCATGAGCAGTATTCGTTTGGCTTCGCCAAACGAAGGGTCGACTTCGCCGACCCCCTCCATCATGAGCAGTGTTCGTTTGACTTCGCCAAACGAAGGGTCGACTTCGCCGACCCCCTTCCATCATATGCAGTGTTCGTTTGACTTCGCCAAACGCAGGGCCAGCTTCGCCAACCCCCTCCCATCATGAGCAGTATTCGTTTGGCTTCGGCAAACGAAGGGTCGACTTCGCCGACCCCCTTCCATCATGTGCAGTATTCGTTTGACTTCGCCAAACGAAGGGTCGACTTCGCCGACCCCCTTCCATCATATGCAGTGTTCGTTTGACTTCGCCAAACGCAGGGCCAGCTTCGCCAACCCCCTCCCATCATGAGCAGTATTCGTTTGGCTTCGCCAAACGAAGGGTCGACTTCGCCGACCCCCTTCCATCATGTGAAGTAGTGTTCGTTTGACTTCGCCAAACGCAGGGCCAGCTTCGCCAACCCCCTCCCATCATGAGCAGTGTTCGTTTGGCTTCGCCAAACGAAGGGCCGGCTTCGCCGACCCCCTTCCATCATGAGCAGTCTTCGTTTGGCTTCGCCAAACGAAGGGCCGGCTTCGCCGACCCCCTTCCATCATGTGAAGTGTTCGTTTGACTTCGCCAAACGCAGGGCCAGCTTCGCCAACCCCCTCCCATCATGAGCAGTGTTCGTTTGACTTCGCCAAACGCAGGGCCAGCTTCGCCAACCCCCTCCCATCATGAGCAGTATTCGTTTGGCTTCGCCAAACGAAGGGTCGACTTCGCCGACCCCCTTCCATCATATGCAGTGTTCGTTTGACTTCGCCAAACGCAGGGCCAGCTTCGCCAACCCCTCCCATCATGAGCAGTATTCGTTTGGCTTCGCCAAACGAAGGGTCGACTTCGCCGACCCCCTTCCATCATGTGAAGTGTTCGTTTGACTTCGCCAAACGAAGGGTCGACTTCGCCGACCCCTTCCATCATATACAGTGTCCGCTTGACTTCGCCAAACGCAGGGCCAGCTTCGCCAACCGCCTTCCATCATGTGCAGTATTCGTTTGACTTCGCCAAACGAAGGGTCGGCTTCGACGACCCCCTTCCATCATGTGAAGTGTTCGTTTGACTTCGCCAAACGAAGGGCCGGCTTCGCCGACCCCCTTCCATCATGTGAAGTGTTCGTTTGACTTCGCCAAACGCAGGGCCAGCTTCGCCAACCCCCTCCCATCAACTGCAGTATCCGATTGACTTCGCCAAACGAAGGGTCGACTTCGCCAACCCTCTTCCATCATATGCAGTGTTCGTTTGACTTCGCCAAACGCAGGGCCAGCTTTGCCAACCCCCTCCCATCATGAGCAGTATTCGTTTGGCTTCGCCAAACGAAGGGTCGACTTCGCCGACCCCCTTCCATCATGAGCAGTATTCGTTTGACTTCGCCAAACGAAGGGTCGACTTCGCCGACCCCCTTCCATCATATGCAGTGTTCGTTTGACTTCGCCAAACGCAGGGCCAGCTTCGCCAACCCCCTCCCATCATGAGCAGTATTCGTTTGGCTTCGCCAAACGAAGGGTCGACTTCGCCGACCCCCTTCCATCATGTGAAGTGTTCGTTTGACTTCGCCAAACGCAGGGCCAGCTTCGCCAATCCCCTCCCATCATAAGCAGTATTCGTTTGGCTTCGCCGAACGAAGGGCCGGCTTCGCCGACCCCCTTCCATCGTGTGAAGTGTTCGCTTGACTTCGCCAAACGCAGGGCCAGCTTCGCCGACCCCCTTCCATCATAAGCAGTATTCGTTTGGCTTCGCCAAACGAAGGGTCGACTTCGCCGACCCCCTTCCATCATATGCAGTGTTCGTTTGACTTCGCCAAACGCAGGGCCAGCTTCGCCAACCCCCTCCCATCATGAGCAGTATTCGTTTGGCTTCGCCAAACGAAGGGTCGACTTCGCCGACCCCCTTCCATCATGTGAAGTGTTCGTTTGACTTCGCCAAACGCAGGGCCAGCTTCGCCAACCCCCTCCCATCATGAGCAGTATTCGTTTGGCTTCGCCAAACGAAGGGTCGACTTCGCCGACCCCCTCCATCATGAGCAGTGTTCGTTTGGCTTCGCCAAACGCAAGGCCGGCTTCGCCGACCCCCTTCCATCATATGCAGTGTTCGTTTGACTTCGCCAAACGCAGGGCCAGCTTCGCCAACCCCCTCCCATCATGAGCAGTATTCGTTTGGCTTCGGCAAACGAAGGGTCGACTTCGCCGACCCCCTTCCATCATGTGCAGTATTCGTTTGACTTCGCCAAACGAAGGGTCGACTTCGCCGACCCCCTTCCATCATATGCAGTGTTCGTTTCACTTCGCCAAACGCAGGGCCAGCTTCGCCAATCCCCTCCCATCATGAGCAGTATTCGTTTGGCTTCGCCAAACGAAGGGTCGACTTCGCCGACCCCCTTCCATCAATTGCAGTATTCGTTTGACTTCGCCAAACGAAGGGTCGACTTCGCCGACCCCCTTCCATCATATGCAGTGTTCGTTTGACTTCGCCAAACGCAGGGCCAGCTTCGCCAACCCCCTCCCATCATGAGCAGTATTCGTTTGGCTTCGGCAAACGAAGGGTCGACTTCGCCGACCCCCTTCCATCATGAGCAGTCCTCGTTTGGCTTCGCCAAACGAAGGGCCGGCTTCGCCGACCCCCTTCCATCGTGTGAAGTGTTCGCTTGACTTCGCCAAACGCAGGGCCAGCTTCGCCAACCCCTTTCCATCATGTGAAGTGTTCGTTTGACTTCGCCAAACGCAGGGCCAGCTTCGCCAACCCCCTCCCATCATGAGCAGTATTCGTTTGACTTCGCCAAACGAAGGGTCGACTTCGCCGACCCCCTTCCATCATATGCAGTGTTCGTTTGACTTCGCCAAACGCAGGGCCAGCTTCGCCAATCCCCTCCCATCATAAGCAGTATTCGTTTGGCTTCGCCGAACGAAGGGTCGACTTCGCCGACCCCCTTCCATCAATTGCAGTATTCGTTTGACTTCGCCAAACGAAGGGTCGACTTCGCCGACCCCCTGCCATCATATGCAGTATTCGTTTGACTTCGCCAAACGAAGGGTCGACTTCGCCGACCCCCTTCCATCATATGCAGTGTTCGTTTCACTTCGCCAAACGCAGGGCCAGCTTCGCCAATCCCCTCCCATCATGAGCAGTATTCGTTTGGCTTCGCCAAACGAAGGGTCGACTTCGCCGACCCCCTTCCATCAATTGCAGTATTCGTTTGACTTCGCCAAACGAAGGGTCGACTTCGCCGACCCCCTTCCATCATATGCAGTGTTCGTTTGACTTCGCCAAACGCAGGGCCAGCTTCGCCAACCCCCTCCCATCATGAGCAGTATTCGTTTGGCTTCGGCAAACGAAGGGTCGACTTCGCCGACCCCCTTCCATCATGAGCAGTCCTCGTTTGGCTTCGCCAAACGAAGGGCCGGCTTCGCCGACCCCCTTCCATCGTGTGATGTGTTCGTTTGACTTCGCCAAACGCAGGGCCACCTTCGCCAACCCCTTTCCATCATGTGAAGTGTTCGTTTGACTTCGCCAAACGCAGGGCCAGCTTCGCCAACCCCCTCCCATCATGAGCAGTATTCGTTTGACTTCGCCAAACGAAGGGCCAGCTTCGCCAATCCCCTCCCATCATAAGCAGTATTCGTTTGGCTTCGCCAAACGATGGGTCGACTTCGCCGACCCCCTTCCATCAATTGCAGTATTCGTTTGACTTCGCCAAACGAAGGGTCGACTTCGCCGACCCCTTGCCATCATATGCAGCGTTCGTTTGACTTCGCCAAACGCAGGGCCAGCTTCGCCAACCCCCTCCTTTCATGAGCAGTATTCGTTTGGCTTCGACAAACGAAGGGTCGACTTCGCCGACCCCCTTCCATCATGAGCAGTCCTCGTTTGACTTCGCCAAACGAAGGGTCGACTTCGCCGACCCCCTTACATCATATGCAGTGTTCGTTTGACTTCGCCAAACGCAGGACCAGCTTCGCCAACCCCTCCCATCATGAGCAGTATTCGTTTGGCTTCGCCAAACGAAGGGTCGACTTCGCCGACCCCCTTCCATCATGTGAAGTGTTCGTTTGACTTCGCCAAACGCAGGGCCAGCTTCGCCAACCCCCTCCCATCATGAGCAGTGTTCGTTTGGCTTCGCCAAACGAAGGGCCGGCTTCGCCGACCCCCTCCATCATGAGCAGTGTTTGTTTGGCTTCGCCAAACGCAAGACCGGCTTCGCCGACCCCCTTCCATCATGAGCAGTCCTCGTTTGGCTTCGCCAAACGAAGGGCCGGCTTCGCCGACCCCCTTCCATCGTGTGAAGTGTTCGTTTGACTTCGCCAAACGCAGGGCCAGCTTCGCCAACCCCTTTCCATCATGTGAAGTGTTCGTTTGACTTCGCCAAACGCAGGGCCAGCTTCGCCGACCCCCTCCCATCATGAGCAGTATTCGTTTGACTTCGCCAAACGAAGGGTCGACTTCGCCGACCCCCTTCCATCATATGCAGTGTTCGTTTGACTTCGCCAAACGCAGGGCCAGCTTCGCCAATCCCCTCCCATCATAAGCAGTATTCGTTTGGCTTCGCCAAACGAAGGGTCGACTTCGCCGACCCCCTTCCATCAATTGCAGTATTCGTTTGACTTCGCCAAACGAAGGGTCGACTTCGCCGACCCCTTGCCATCATATGCAGTGTTCGTTTGACTTCGCCAAACGCAGGGCCAGCTTCGCCAACCCCCTTCCATCATGAGCAGTATTAGTTTGGCTTCGCCAAACGAAGGGTCGGCTTCGCCGACCCCCTTCCATCATGTGCAGTGTTCGTTTGGCTTCGCCAAACGAAGGACCGACTTCGCCGACCCCCTTCCATCATATGCAGTGCTCGTTTGACTTCGCCAAACGCAGGGCCAGCTTCGCCAACCCCCTTCCATCAATTGCAGTATTCGTTTGACTTCGCCAAACGAAGGGTCGACTTCGCCGACCCCCTGCCATCATATGCAGCGTTCGTTTGACTTCGCCAAACGCAGGGCCAGCTTCGCCAACCCCCTCCTATCATGAGCAGTATTCGTTTGGCTTCGGCAAACGAAGGGTCGACTTCGCCGACCCCCTTCCATCATGAGCAGTCCTCGTTTGACTTCGCCAAACGAAGGGTCGACTTCGCCGACCCCCTTCCATCATATGCAGTGTTCGTTTGACTTCGCCAAACGCAGGACCAGCTTCGCCAACCCCTCCCATCATGAGCAGTATTCGTTTGGCTTCGCCAAACGAAGGGTCGACTTCGCCGACCCCCTTCCATCATGTGAAGTGTTCGTTTGACTTCGCCAAACGCAGGGCCAGCTTCGCCAACCCCCTCCCATCATGAGCAGTGTTCGTTTGGCTTCGCCAAACGAAGGGCCGGCTTCGCCGACCCCTCCATCATGAGCAGTGTTTGTTTGGCTTCGCCAAACGCAAGGCCGGCTTCGCCGACCCCCTTCCATCATGAGCAGTCTTCGTTTGGCTCCGCCAAACGAAGGGCCGGCTTCGCCGACCCCCTTCCATCATGTGCAGTGCTCGTTTGACTTCGCCAAACGCAGGGCCAGCTTTGTCAACCCTCTCCCATCATGTGCAGTGTTCGTTTGACTTCGCCAAACGCAGGGCCAGCTTCGCCGACCCCCTTCCATCATGTGCAGTGTTGGTTTGGCTTCGCCAAACAAAGGACCCGCTTCGCCGACCCCCTTCCATCATGTGCAGTGTTCGTTTGGCTTCGCCAAACGAAGGACCGACTTCGCCGACCCCCTTCCATCATAAGCAGTATTCGTTTGGCTTCGCCAAACAAAGAAAACCAAACGAATACTGCTCATGATGGAAGGGGGTAGGCGAAGCTGGCCCTGCGTTTGGCGAAGCCAAACGAACACTGCTCATGATGGAAGGGGGTCAGCGAAGCCGGCCCCGCGTTTGGCGAAGCCAAACGAATACTGCTCATGATGGAGGGGGGTCGGCGAAGCCAACCCTTCGTTTCTGTCCTTGATGGAAGGGGGTCGGCGAAACTGGCGCTCCGTTTGGCGAAGCCAAATGAACACTGCTCATGATGAAAGGGGGTCAGCGAAACTGGCCCTTCGTTTGGCGAAGCCAAACGAATACTGCTCATAATGGAAGGGGTCGGCGAAGTCGGCCCTTCGTCTGGCGAGGCCATGAGCTTTGGGGTAAACCACCAAACCTGCCAAACAAGACAGGATCCTTGAGCCATCGTAATTATAAAACTTCGGACCAAATTGTGTTATTCGAAAATTATGCTAATGATTTTTCGAATTTCGAATCATTCAAAATTCGAAAATTTTGGTTCTAGAATAACATTCGAAACTTTAAATTTGAAAAAAAGATTTTTGAATGTATTCGAAAATTGGAAATTCGAAAAATTTCATCGGTTTGCCCAAGTATGGTAATTATTGATCTTTAGCGGATTTCATGATTTTGCGAATTCAGTCTTTTCTTGCAGAAAAAAATTACTGTGGTTTCGCTACACTACAAAAAGTTGACTAAAGAATTCAAATTATTAATTGAACAAATATTTCCGCATTCTCGAGTTATATTTTTTCAATCCCGTAGTCAACTTTTTTTCACACTGAAAATGTTGACTTTACTATTATCATCATAGGATTTTCAAATTTTTTAGAAGATGAAATTAGCTTTCGCTAACTGTTTAATTAAGTTTTTTTTTCCATTCGATGCAAAAAAAACAAGAGTTGAGACAATTAAAAAAATTTTAAACAGTTAACAAAATCTAATTTCGCCTATGAAAAAAATGAAAACCTTATACTCATCGCCAAATCAATAATTTTCAGTTTAAAAATAGTTTACTGTCGGAATAAAATTCTAAACATGCGAATACGGAAATAGTTGCTAAATCACTAATTTTTTGGAGCAGTAATGGATTCAAAACCTTTTTTCCGTCAGCAGAACTGCGAAACTATTACTAATACAAACACTAATGCAAAACCGAAGTCGGAAACCACAGGCAACAACATAAAACAAAAAAAAGACAGAAGAGCGAAGAAAATCAAAAAAAAATCCCAGCGATCAGCTGAGATGATGACTGTGCGGAACAGCGCCGCACAGTCCAGGAGCCACAGGCTGAGCATTTACGCATGCTCTCGCCGTCTGCGCCCTCTTCCCTCACCCCACTCACTCCTAATTACCCTCCGTCTGCCGTGCCCCTCCGCACACTTTTGATAACTACGTATTTTTGAAGCGTGTTTCTTTCCATTCTTTATTATTATGATGATATAATGATATTATTACAGGAGTAGCATTAACAATAAAATGTTAGTAGTAATGGTAAAATTAGTAGTGGTGCTGGTAATGCTATGTCTGAAAGTTTTTCTTCGGAACAACGTCACTGCTCCATGGCGATTACAAAACAATTCATTTAATGCTACTCAAGCAAGCGAGCACTTTGTAATTCCTGACACCCCCGCTACGCTCTAATAATTTTCAAGTTCACCTTCGATTCCTGAAAGACGATAAAATGCAATCAATTTGTGCACTCGACGGCGATTCTGCTGGTCACGGTAGGCCTAGCTCGCGAAACCTGTGCACACAGTCGATTTCTCCCACTCGGAAATGCAACTCGCCTCATGACCGCCTACATAGATGGCATTGCACATAGCACAAAAGGTAGTCGATGAGATAGCGGAGTGGCATTGCTCCCCGTTGTTAGAGAAGCGGGGAGTGGATCGATCTCGTGCGTTAGCTAGGTTTTGAATGGAGAGCCAAACTCGGCTCACCGCCTTCTGTCCATTATGTCGCCCCCTGAAAACTGAAGTTGCACTCATGTGCCACTTCGACATTCATGTTGAGTGGCAATTTCAAGAGGTTTAATACCATCCCTGTTTCAAGAGTTCTGAATCGACTTTTGAGAAAGGAAGAGTCGATGGTTAGAGATAGATGTTTTGACCAACGATCTCACGATCAAATGAAGTTCATCTTTCTTTCAAGTGGAAAGTGGAGAAGGAAAGGATAATCGATGTGGGTAGAAGAGGCATTCTTCACGTAATCGTATAATGTATTCCATCGATTTCCCCTGATTTGTACTCTATGAATTGTTGATCATTTACTTATATGATGGCTGACAGCAAATTGTGCCAGATGACTGACGGAGGGCCGGCCTCTTTTGACGGAATTTAAGACATTCGACCTCATTTATCTTCACCATGAGGGGTTTTTGGCCAGAAAAAACGCTCCCTACGTTCTCAGGTGGGCCCAGAAAATCATTCGAATCGGAAAAACGGTGAGTGGTTTTAAGCGCGTACGATTCTTTTAAGTCTTGTGCAATCTCACTCCGGCGAATTCGAGTTCTTCGCTTCGGTCACAAAGCGTTCTTTGCCTCCCAACTATTGAGCGGGTAACACTGTTTTGTCGAACGAGTCACAGTTAATCGTGAGCGAGCCACTTATTCAGACCTGGGATTAGAAAAAATAGCACCTAAGCGAAGATTTGTAGCAGCTGGGCGAGAAAGCTGCCCCAAGGCTCCGTCCATACGTGTCAGGAACGCACGTTCTAGCTTATTCCGCGCTCCTCAACGCTCCCCAACGCTGATAAGTTGTCGGTGTCTCGTGCCACATCTAGCCGCACCAAACACCTCTAGCATCATGTTGATTCGATCGACTACGGTTGACCTGGTGATGAATCAACCAAATCGAATCATTGGCTGCCCATTTACCATGGTTTGTGACAGCCGTGTTCGAACTAAGAGATACGAGCGCATTAGTTTTGAAATAGGCTCAAGGCTAAATATTTTAGGGACAGAGTAATAAGTTTGAAGGTTGCCGATTCTTTCCCGGACCGGACGTGAGTGAGCGGCAGCAAGCCAGAGCGGGCGTGAGCGCGCGATAGCGGGCGTAGGCGCGGGCCAGCGGCCAGCAAATCGTGTGTTAATGATGACCATCGATTTTACGTAACCGCGCGCTCTCGCAACGTATAGACGCTGGCTAACAGTAGAGCGCCCTCTTGCAATTTCCAGTGAAGAAAGACGGTTGGGGAGGTATATCGTCGCGCGTAATCAAAACCCCGTTGGCCGCTTCAGTCGCGTGCGCGGCAATGGTGCAATGTCGACTCATGAAACTATACTCGACAAGGAGACCATACGTTCTGCGCAAGGCTGTTTCCGTCCTTGTTTACCGTCTTAGCTAATAGCTCGCATTCTGAACACGGTAGCTTGCTTGACTGAAGTCGATTACATGTCGATCATAACTCGATGAGTAGGGATCAGAGTATGCAAATCCTCGAACCCGTTCCTCACAAGTCAGTGAAACTCACGGCTCAGCCGCGGCATCAAATGACTGTTACGGACGGTCCGCGGCATTACCAGCGCCTCACCGGCTTCGGTGACGGACAATCCGATTGTCGGCCGCGGATCAGCCCTGAGTTTCACTGAGTCGACACAGGTGCCGGATTCACCAACGATAAAACCATGGCTTAGAAATGACCGGATTGGCGATATCGTGGCATAGATCATTGAGGAATGCAGAGAGTCCAGGGTAAAACATACCTCTTTTAATCGCGCTTTCTTTTATCGTTGATAAATCCGGGCCCAGGGCGGCCGATCACAGCATTCGGTTCGGTTGGCTGCTCCCAGCTTTCCGGCAGCCTTCCCACTTAAAGGCAGTGTTCACGATATTCTTCAATTTTGAGATTATTCGCTATATTGATTAAGTGGTCCCGGGTAGAATTAAAATGACGTAGAAATTGAGAAGAACGCAGCAGAAGTACCCGAAATCTATAGTTATTACACCACCTCTTAAGTATCACAGAAAGTGTTTGCTGTAACAACGAAATCTTATGAGGACCCGTCCTTAGTTATTCTTTACTCTCTTTTGCTCCGTTCTTTCCTTAGGGCCCTAAATAATCCTGCTTTGCATATTCTTCTATTTTCGATAGACCCAATTTTCCACCGGTGAAAACCACCATGAACACGTTCATCCAACCGGACAAGTCCATGTTATAGAATAATGTCACTGAAATACGACGTCTTAATGCGTTTCTCGCCGTTTCTTCGTAATTTTGGTAACACTTGGAGGCCAACGCATTGTTTTTTGTGCAAAAGGCGGGGACGAATAGCATCGTGAACACTGCCAAAAAAGGCATCGCACACGATGAAAACCATATTTGGGTTTTTGGCGCTCTCGTATCATTATATCCCTATAGTGACTAAAGATTGCAGAAAGCCCCCTCAACTTTTCAAGAAGATCTCATTTTAAGAAAGCTCAAAGCAAATTTCACGTTCGAGCCGACATCAGCTTGGGATAGTTGCGCGGAGAACGCAAGGAACACTTTTAAGGTTCGTTCCTTGGCGGAACTTTACTCAGAACTTTTGAAACACCATGCGAACAGCATAAAATACCCTCTACATGTTTCCTACGTTTTACTTCGGCGTGCACAGCTTACGATCATGCTTCGACCACTGCTTCCCCAGAAAGTCGATGAGCGATGCAATGCTGAGGCAAGCGAACACGGTTCGGTAAGGCCTTAAGCATTTTACTGGAGGGTCCAGCCAGCGTTTCGAAAATTATCGTCTACTCCCTGTTATCGATTGCACGCCCATCTCACAACGTTTTTCTCTCACATGTCTATGGTGTAATCTTTTTTCTTATTCCTGATATTCATTCAGTTTCGTTCCGTTATGTTGTGTTACTGTTCTAAATAAATTTCCGACAAATATTTCGGTGGTATGCAATCACTTTCCGTCTTGTTCTATGCCTTTTTCACTCTTTGAAGGAGTTAATTTGACAAGCCACCGCTGTCCAGAAATTCAGAGTAGTCAAGGGTTAAGAATGCAGCTTTAAAAACTAATGTTTCGTGCCCAAGCTCTTATTAATGGTATTTCTGTTGTTACAATCTGGGCACGACAAGTGCATAGCCTCTCTCGCTCATTAGAGTCCGGGCGGAGCAAACATCGGAGCGGTCGGTCATGGCCAGATTCAATAGTGACATGGAGATTTCGACATGATGAACAAAATGAGGAAGAGAGTCTGCACATCGAGCGAGCGGATTGACAAAATGATATTCAGGATCGAACAAATTTTTTGCAAAAGCGGCATATTGCGGCGCTTTTTGCGCTCCAATGCGCCTCTATGCCACAACTTGCTACAAAATAGTCTTTCTTCAGTTCTGAAGTTTTCTTTTAATTGCTTCCAACGAGTTCCACACAGTCGTGTTTCAAAACAGTAGATTCAACAGTATCGTAGCAGGAATTTGTTATGTTTTAGCCTGTGGTCGATGGGAATTTCAGAAGGAAGCGCACATTCGCCGCAAAATGCCGGAGTCAAAAACAACTTTTACAATACCAATGCATTCGGCCCTCTGAGAGGGTCACAAAAAGTTTTTTGAAATCCCTTTTGCCAACTTTGAAGTGAATTACTACGACACGGCGCTTTATGCGCGCCAAAAACGCTGCAAAACACCGTTTTTTTTGCAAATAACTGTAGCAAGCAATGAAAAGTATTCTGCTTTTGTTTCGCGTCTCCGACTGCGGTGAATTGAAGTAGATTTTTTTGATAGTCTACTTTTTTTGAGACATAAGACTCCCTCCCGCTTGGGGACAGATTTGATAGGAGCTTCCCATTGACAATGTTGGTTCGTGAAAAATGAAAGCTCTCGCCTTCTACGTTTCCTTACTTCTCTGCGAATTTTTCTGTTAAGACACAGTCCGAGCTCGTGGTTAAAATAAGATATTGTGGTCCGGTTTTCGAAAAAACCCTACCAAACTCGGGATCTCAATTCTTCAGAATAAGCGAGAAAAATCAAGCACCCGTTCCCTCCGCGCCGAATCCGCCGTCCGATTTGCTGATGATATTGTACTGGCTGCAAAGTCTGGAGAAGATCTGCAGTCAATGGTTGACGATCTCGGCGAATGCTCGAGCAAATAAGGGCTGAGAATAAACACTTCGGAGACGAAGATCATGAGCAGCGATCCGAACACCATAACGTTGAGAGGAATTCGGCTTGATAACGTGAAATCGTATGTATACCTTGGAGAGGAAATTTCCCTTGAACGAGATTACAGCAAGGAAATACCTCGAAGAATTCGCGGTGGAACAGCTCTCGTCAATACAAAGTATTCCTGACCTCGAGAGCTGTGGAAATGAAGTGGAAACGACGGATATTCAACATGTGCGTACTATCCGCGATGCTCTATGGAGCTGAGACATGGGTACTTACAAAAACGGCTGAACGTCGGCTCGGCACGGCACGGCCCAACGGCGGATGGAACGTTGCATGACTGGTGTACGCCTTCTAGACAAGAGATCGAATGGCTGGTTGCGAGGAGTAACCAAGGTTAAAGATGCAGTAGACATGGCGATAGAGAAGAAATGGTCTTATGCCCGGAAACTCGCTACCTCAATGACAATAAATGGTCGAATCAGCTAATGTAATGGCAGCCGATACTCAGATAGCCGGTGAGTAGACCTAAAATGAGATGGAGAGATATTTCCCACACATGCTTGATGACACGCAACTGGCAAAGATTAGCGGGAGAAGCCACGAAGATTGACTGGATGAACAGAAGGAAGCGCCACATACTGTAAAGTATTGGACGGCAGTCAAATAAAATAAAATAAACAGTAACATAATAACATTTCTAATGTACATAATAAAAGTAGTTCTGGTGTTACTTGTAATTGTTAAAATGTTTTGACATATAAAAATGTTTTATCTAGTCTCATATGTCTGGAATCCTCAGTACCCACCCCTTTCCCTTCTAGGATAGTACCAATCTGTTGATATTTGGAATCATTCAGAACACGTCACTACAAATTAAAGAAAATGAGAAACAAATCTTTCTATATCATAACTACCAGGATTCGAAAAACGGACTCACCAACGGTGTTGTGCTTATGCAGAAAAAAACGTGATCCCAAGTTATTCGGAAACCGGGATGTATTCAAATGGCTATCTAAGGGTGAGGAAGAAAAGCAATACATTTTGAAGAGAAATAATCAGTGCCATACATTTCATGGCCTTGATGATGGCATAGCAGCTCGTATTATAGTGAATTGCTATCAACTTCTGATCTACTGCGGTTGATCCTTGAGTGGATCTCCTAGTCTTTTCCTAATACTTGCTTACTTGATACTTGATTGCCCGTTGTCAGCCGGCGATCGTCTCAGCGGCGGGCACACGTCTCTGATTGTTTCGAGGCACACGTTCATTTTGGTTGTTTTGTGGAGCTGCCATCTTCCATCTCGTTCGATTTTGCGCTATCTGTAACCAGTTCGTGTTAGGTGTGTTCAGATGTTTGAAGGCATCGCTCCATCTTGTTGGGGGACGACCAAGTGTTCGCTTGATGACCCGCGGATACCAGAGGGTTACACGATTGGTCCAGCGGCTATCGGTTCTTCTTATAACATGACCGGCCCATCGTTGTTTTGCGGCTGCCATGTAAGTGACAGCGTCCCGAATCCCTGACTGTTTGCGGAGGTCGGTGCTGCGAATGTGCTGGTTTCTTTGCTCTCGACGGCTCGTCCCCAACAGCGTCCGTTCGAGGGCTCGTTGCGTTTGTGTCATCAGAATTGCAGAGGACTTGTTGGAAGCCCAGGTTTCAGCTCCGTAGCACATGGCGGGGAGGACGGTGGAGTCAAAGAGATGCTCGCGGATTTTTTTGTCGGAGACAAGGTGAGCTGCTTCCCTTATGTTGGACATCGCAGCCCATGCAGTGCTAGCTTTCCTAATAGCTGACCCGAAATTTCATGACAAATGATACAGAGTATTGCCGCGTTACCGCAGAGATCCGGTACGGAAATGCCGAAGTGCAACACCCACCCTCGAACTTGAAAAATTAGCAAAAAAATTCGCCTCTTTGAAACACCCTTGTCAGATTTGGGTATTCGGGGTGAGAAAGATATTGCTAGAATTGCCTCATCAAGATCTACAAGATGGTGTTAGAATTTCATTGCTATTCTAAACTATACCTTAATTATAGGTATGTTGCTAAAAAAAATGAAAGTGCCTGCCGAACGTCCTGACGAATCAAAACGTCTTATGGAAAGAGCAACATACCTACAATTAAAGTGTGGTTTAAGATATCAATGAAATGATAACAACATGTTGTAGATCTTGATGAGACGATTCTAGCTATATCTTTTTTACCCCCAAAACCCCAAAATTCACAGCGTTATGACGAAGGGGCGCGAAAAACGCGTTTTGCGAGGTTCGAGGGTGGGTATTGTATAACGAGGCTTCTACCAACACAGTTGGCACGCATAATCAATAACCTTCCTTCATCATTCTGCACAGCTATCAAACACGCATAGGAACAGCTTACCACAGCTAAGGCAACATCTTACGGAAGACTTGCGTAACATGCTGGATAAGGTGTTCGTAACATGTTTCGAAAGTTCTGAGTAGAAGCAATTCACCGAGAATGCCATTTAACAACGACTTAATAAAATAAATTGGGTTACCAACCCGCCGTGTCCATTGCTCTCAGCTGCTTCCGATCGATGCCGAATGTGAAATCGACTGGCCTGTGCATTGCGCCCTACGACCGTCAAGGCACTCCCGCCGCCAGCGGCCACGGAGTTTTGTTTCTTGGAACAACGGATCAACCGCAAGTTTGGCCCTTTAAACTCAGGAAGCCGTTTCTTGGTGAGCAAATCTTCATTCAGAGGCGATTCTGAAATTCCAAGCTTTTTGAGTGGCATTAACATGACCCACTAATCTGACTGTACGCAAAAGCTTTAATTCGGTTTTCATCGTGTTCGATGCCTTTCAAAGCAGCATATACACTTGTAAACGTGGTTGGGATACATTATTTCCTGTTATTCAACACCCCCTCCCCCTATTAGAACCCCTCCCTATAATTGAGCCGCCCTTTCGGTGGAGGTTAAAAAAAACACCCCCATCTAGGCTGGGATTCATGAACGCAGTTGGGTAGGCTTGGGTTTGGTTAGGGCAGGCGACCCAGCAGTAGCCAAACCGGCATTCACCACCGCTCCACCGTGGTTGGGCGGCAAACCAGACCGTGAACACGTACTTGCCACTCAATTGACGCCAAGAATCTCGATGGGAGACAATCAATAATGGCACTCGTGTCGTATTTCCCAGATTGCTCGTCGTTTTTATTGCACATGCATGTGGTTTTTGCTTGTTTTTTTTTTCATTTCTGATTTTTGTCTCCATGTGCTTTAGTATCTGCAATTATTCGCAGGCTCTTCAATAGGTTTTTTTCTCAATTCGGCGAGACTTTTTCTCATTTCCGAAATTTTTATTTTTTTTTCAAATTTTTGAACTCGTCTTTTTTTAGTTTTTTGAAGTATCTACTGTGGTGCCGCTCGCTAAAGATAAACAGTAAGCCTGTTAGTGAGATTTTAAATCCCAGTTTAGCTCGTTGTCTTAGATTTCAAGCTTTCCCATCTTTCCTTTTTCTTCAAAACGCCCCTCTAGTTTAAAAAAATTTTTTCACGACGCTTCGCCGTTGCTGCAGAAACCAGCTGTGACCTCGTTGAATTTTTGACATCAATTTTTCCTTCTTTGCGCTTGGGTTCTGAGTTTCCCCATTTCAATTCCTTTGAAGATCCCTTTATTGCTCTTCCTTTTTGTTATTCTGAAACCACTGGTGGAGCAAAATGAGGTGATTTTCTAGAAAAAATCGCATAGAAATAAGCTCAAAGCGTAAGAGGAAAAACATAAGTTCTAACTGAACGCAGCGAGAAAGCAGATCACTAAAAAACATCCAAGAGGGCATTTCGGGAAGAATGGGTGGGGAAAAGTTATAAATGTGAAAACATGCAAAATCATACAAGTCATGGCAAGTCAGGTTTCGAAACGTACCACAAAAACCCAGGCTGTCCAAGAGGATGTGTGATCACAGTACCAAGTTAGGGTATTAAAAAGGAAAACTGAAAAAACGTGTTGGGATGAAATACTGAAAAATGAGGGAATTTGAACCGAATTCGCGGAAATACCCAGCGAAAGCCTGTGGCTGATCGGTGAATGTTCAGCGCATGGAATACAAGAGTTAGAGAAAAAGTAGGTACAAAAAGGACAACAATGTGCGATAAACTAGAGATGAGAGCGAGATCGTGGAGTGCAGACGTAGAGATTTTAGTTACTGGTGGGCAACATAAAAATTGCAGATGAGGTTGATGATTCTGAGAGTTTTTGTTGTTATCAAGAGGAGCATGTTATGGCAAACGGGCTCCATGAAGATATGTTCTTTTTTCTTGCGTAACTGCAAAAGGAATAATTTCTGCATGTGGTCCACATCATTAAGATGTAACTTTATTTAAGTCAACTTTATTTTAGTCAGATCACCTGAGAAAACCTTCGTTTTTGATTCACTAGATCGGGATTTCCTCGGGCTTAAATATTGTGCACTAACACAACACGTTATTAATCAGACGACTAAGTCCCAAACCCACTGCTAACCGCGGTTAGCCGCAGCCCCGAGGTGCAGTTACACTCAGCCCCATCGCAGCCCAGCCGTAACCAAACCGGATTTTTCGTGAATGCCGGTTTCTTCCGCTAGCCCTACCGTAACCCTGGTTTGCCTATCATGAATCCCAGCTCTA
This sequence comes from Aplectana chamaeleonis, assembly GCA_029168955.1. Classification (NCBI taxonomy): domain Eukaryota; kingdom Metazoa; phylum Nematoda; class Chromadorea; order Rhabditida; family Cosmocercidae; genus Aplectana; species Aplectana chamaeleonis. Next base: position 2,394,116 of record JAPDOI010000046.1, on the reverse strand, counting down.
TTAGACCCCCCCCCTTTAGCTGAAAAGGCATTGGAGATTTTGAACTGGGGTCCACTCTATGTACACATGTGTTTTCGAACCCTTCACCTAGTTAGATACAGTTTACCACAATGTCAAAAGGTCATGGTGCGGTTGCGTTCACACGCTAAAACTACTGTAGAAGACGCCAGATTTCATTATCAATCGACAGCACAGCTGATTTTCTGGGTGAGTTACGGTTTCTCTTAATTTTTCTTGTTTGCTTCAGCATTATTTCTGTTTCTGACTCCCATAATATTACGAGTAGGGGCTTTTCTTGGTGTGCGAGAGGAATCTGTCGTTTTTTCGATTTCAAAACAGAATTTTGAGAAAAAACACTTCGAAGTCCGAACAAACAGATAATTTCCCTCATGACTTGACTTACTTGACTTAATCGGTTGGCTTTCGCCTGACGCGGTCATTCCGCATCTTCACCGAGGTGTGCCGTCCTAGTAGTCAGCCGTGTCCATTTTTCACGGTCTTCAGCCACAATTTGAACACATTCCATCCAGCCGTCACTATTCCATTTCCTGCGAAACGAAACATCGCGCCTGAACTGTCTTTCGATGCCGAGTGACTTTAAATCCTCTTTAACCACATCCGTCCAGAACTTTCGCCTACGCCCAGGTGGCCGTTTCCAGACAGGATTTGGAAGCATTTTTAAAGCGTGTTGTACGAGACGATCCGGCGTTCTTCTTAGTATATGCCCGAGCAGTCGAAGTCGACTTTCCATTGCTGCTTGAGATGGCGTTAGGAGATGCTGGCACCTCCCTCGTGTCAAGCGTTGATGTACTGCGTCGATTTCCTTGTAAAGGTCTTCGTTATGGCACATACACGCGGCCAGAAATATCCAAGCAAACGCCTAAAAGCTTCCTCTCCGTGCAATCCAACCTTTCCATCTGCGTTTTCGGTGCTGCCCACGTCTCCGATCCGTACATCATGATAGGGCGAATAGCGGATAGGTAGACGCGCAACTTGACTTCCTTCGCGATGGTGGTAGACCACAAACACTTGGTTGAGAGAATTGAATGCAGACGTAGCTTTCGCACATCGTTGTCGAATATCCGCTGCATAACTACCATCGTTCTTCAGCAAACAGCCCAAATAACAGAAATCGTCCACCAGTTCGATACGTTGTCCGTCCACACAAACTCCAGTTGAAGGCCTCTGAGAGACCCACATCTGCTTGCATTTGTCGGGACGAAGACGAAAGTCCATAGGCTGCGGCATACTTCGAAACGAGGTTCACAATCCTTTGCAGTTTTGCGTTGTTTTTCAGCGAATAACACAATGTCGTCGGCGTACTCCAGGTCGACAAGGGAGCGTCCTGATGGTGTTAGGATCACATCCTCAGGAAACTGTTCTGCAACTCTACGCATGATGTCATCAACGGCGAAGTTGAAAAGAAAAGGTCCTGCAACGGCTCCTTGCCTTACTCCTGTTTTTCACCTCGAAAGCTGACGTAAATCCGACAGGTGTACGAACTGCTGCTGTTGTTCCTTTGTTCATGTCCTCGATTAACCGAACATACTTTTCCGGGACTCCATCTGCTCGCAGAGCATTGAGCAATCGATCACGATGAGGAGAGTCCGAACGCGGCTTCAAAGTCCAAAAAAGCAAGCTGTAATGGCTTCTGAAAACCGCTGCCACGATTCAATTACTCTTCTCACGACGAACACTTGGTCGATGGTCGATCTTCCAGGTCGAAAACCGGCTTGCTCATCTCTGGTCGTTCCTTCACGATGTTTGATAAGTCGCTCGAGAATGATACGTTCTAAAACCTTGTACATGACACGAAGTAGAGAGATTCCTTTGTAGTTCATAGGATCCGTGACGGATAGCTTCTTGTGAAGAGGTACGATGATCGCATGTCTCCACGAATCTGGTATCCTTTCGCTCATCCATATGGCACGGATGGTGTTGGTCATTTCACGAGTTCCAGACGGAGGAAGAGCTTTCAGCATTTCAGCAGTGATGTTGTCATCTCCACCTGCCTTTCCATTCTTCATTTTCCGGACACAATTCGAATTTTCAGCCTCAGTCGGCGGTTCCTCACTGACATCGTAATGTGCTCTCTGAACATGCGGCGGGAGCTCAGGTGTTGATGGCGCTGGACGATTCAGTAGTGAACTGAAGTAATCCTTCCATAATGGCAGCGTCGCATCACCAACTGCAACTCCATTGGTAGTATTCAAGACAGGAGAACATCTCTCCATCTTCCCGCTATACTGTCGCAGCAACGTGTAGGCTTTCCTCCGGATTCTTCTCCTCCCAAGCCTTCTCGAACTCCTTAGCTCTTACACGTCCACTCTCGTTCGCGGTCACTTTGAAGCTGCCGACGCAACTTCCTCCTCAGACGCTTCTCCTCCACGAAGTTTCCTGCAGTTCGGAGAGCACATACTCTGTTGTAGGTAGATGTTGTTTCTTCTGAGACGTAGGCGAACTTCTTCTTAGGCTGTACAACCGGGAGTGCCTCTTTCGAAGCGTCCTGGATGCACTTGACAAAAGAATCCGCGTCGCAAAGTTTCTTCTTAGTCCGTACTCCGATGTGAATAGAAACGCGTTGTCGGAAATTCCTTCTGCACTCTTCATCTCTGAGACTTGTCATGTCAATCCTCTGGAGAGGCTGAGCCCTCGCTTCCCTCTTATGAATCCTCGCAGTGAAGTTCAACAGAACAGGACGGTGATCCGAATCGAATGCGACATCCCACACAGCTCTAGATCTTCGAATGTCCGATACTGGAATATTCCTCGTCAGGACATAGTCAAGCTGTAGTTTCAAAGTTGTCATCTTCCGCTTCCGCTGCTCTTCTGGAGATAGCCGGGTTGGTCCCTGCCACGTAAGCTGATGGCGGCGATGATTCCTCTTGAATGTCGATGCAATAATCAGACCACTGCGTTCACAAAGTCGACAAGGCGGTAGCCATTGTCCGATGTTTGCTCCACTGGGTAGAACCATTTACCGAGTACTTCGGATTCCTGATCAAGTCCCATCTTCGCATTTGCGTCAATCCCCACGACAACAGCATGTTGACAAGGTATCCTGGCCAGCAACGTATTGAGTTCCTCATAAAACGCATCCTTCGAATTGTCTTCGGCGGTTTCAGTGGGCGCATGAGCACTCACTATCCACAGATTGAATCCTCTGTGATCCCGCAGTCGTACGAATGCATTCCGACACGACGTTGAGCCGAACTCCTTGACCATACCATTGAAATCCTTCCTTACAGCTATTGCACAGCCTCCCACTCTCCTATCGTCAGCGTTACCGCAGTAGATGGTGTACTCTCCGACGCTGATGACGGGTCTATCCTTAAGGCGGGTTTCTGCAAAGCAGCAAACGGTGCATGGAAATAGCTCAGAAGTCTGGATAGCGCAGTTTTTTGATATCACTCGACAGCGATCGACAGTTCAGGGTGGCGAAATTGTGGCTTGTGGCCAAAGACTCCATGACTCCCTAGGTACGGATCCTAAGGTGTTATGGACCAGAGGCCTTAGTGTGCCGGACGGCGACACCTTTATGCAATGTGCGGGATACTTTCGCGATATAGTTGTGCACGCTATATCGCTCGAACATTCCCTGTGTACACTCAAACGTCTGCTGGGTTCAGTAGAAGCAGGGGCACCAACGAGCAGGTACCAACAGGCTTGTATACACACCCCCTTTCCCTCATGCACTAAGAATAACCCCTATTCACAATAATTCAACAGACAGAAACACAAATAATGCCGAAACAAACAAGAAATAAAGAAAACCGTAACTTACCCGCCAAGAAAATCAGTGGTGCTGTCGATCGACAATGAAATCTGACGCCTTCTACCGTAGTTTTAGCGTGTGACAACAACCGCATCATGTCCTTTTGACATTGCGGTAAACTGTACTTAGCGCAAAACGTGAGAAGTGGCCTTCTGCCAAGGACAGAGTAGCCAGAGGCGCAGGGACGCAGTGGCACTCTCAGCAAATCTTACATCGTGGCACTCGGATAGACGATTTCGATTTAGGCAACTTTCAGCCAAAGCTCTCGCACGTTCCTTCAAGGCCTGCGGGATTCAAAAACCGCAGATGGCTCGGAAGACGACGTCTTTCACTGTTTCAAAGCTGATAGACGCATTCCTACCGCTGCTACACTCTGCTCGACTTGTCGACACTCAAAACCTTGCCGGCACTTTCTGTGAGACTGATCTTGAGGGGAAGTTAAACCATCAATTCATTGTTCAAATGTGTTTCCGAAGCTCAGTATGCTTGCAGGAATCAGACCAGCTTATGAATGGTGCTCAGAGATCATACCATATTGAATGACTTTATTGATGATGACCTCTTGGAGTTGGCCGAGTAGTTCATTATTGTCCCACTTTGGTTAAAGGCACAGTCCAACCTCAGAGGTTATTCTTGATATTATGGTCCGGTCGCCGCCTATAGCAACCCTGCCAAGCGCGAAATCTCAATCTGCTCAAATGAGCGAGAAAAAACTAGGAAAAAAATCGGCCACGCCCCCTTCAAAAAAAAATGGGTAATGCCCCCTGCCAGCTTTCCGATCTCAATAGGGAAGAGGCGCGCTGATGATTTTATTCAAAACCTATGTTCTTTGATTTCTTTTCGGTCTGGCTTTATATTATGACCTGCTTCAGAATGATGGCTTCGAATAACGAGAAAATACAGGCTCGAGACAACTCGTCCGCGAACTTTCACTTGTTCAAACTCAAATTATTTAAGGAGCCGTAACTCAGTTCGTAGTGAGCTTTGAGCGATTCTGGAGACACCGTTGTGATCAGCGTGAAATGTTCTCCAAGATAGGCAGAAAAACGAAAAATCGATCCCGAGCTTGGACTGTGGCCTTAAAGGCGGTTTTCACGATGATTTTCGTTACCGAGTTTTCCACTCAAAACAATGCTTTGACAACCGAATGTTACCAAAATTACAAGAAAACGTCAAGAAACGTACTAAGACGTCTTGTTTCAGTGGCATTATTCTTTGACCTGGAGTAGTTGTCCGGTTGGATGAACATGTTCACGGTGATTGCCACCATTAAAAAATGGGACCAATCGAAAGTGGAAGAATATTCCAGGCAAAACAGTATTAGTTAGGGTCCGAAGGAGAGATTGGAGCAACGAAGAGTAGAGAAATGCAAAAGACCGGTCCACAAAAGATTTCATTGATACAACAAACAGTTCCTGTGAGAGTTAAAGGCAGTGGTCACGATGAAAAACGTTATCGAAAAAGTTACAAAAATCAGCTTAGATCAAAAACAGCTGAAAAACTATGAAGGTAGAGCGGTGAAAAACGGGCTAGAAATAGAGATTTTAAGGCCCAAAATAGCCAGTTCGTGCACACGTGCACAGCGATGACGAAAAAGATCGCCGTCTCATGCCGAGCAGTCAAAAATCATCGACATTCAGAGGAAGAAATAAATGTAAATTTACCTAATAAAACCAGTTGAGCAATGAAAGAAAGCGTTCCAGTCAATGTTCTTGACTAGTTGTGTAAATGAATCCGAAGGTTCAATGATTGAAATTCAATTTCAAGCCAGCTGATGTTCTTGATATGAGAGGTCATCGGTGCCGATGTTGTGGAGTGGGCTCGTCCACCGTCAAAAGACAAGAAATTTCAGGCTTCAAATTCGGCCCAAAACAGTGTTTTTTCGCGCTTTTTTCTTTATAGGTCCTACTACTCGAGACTCAGAAAAGGGTTTAGAGAGAAAAAGACGACAAGCATATTTGATCGCGTCCACTGCCTTTAAGAGGCGGGATGAGAGTAAAGAATTTCGTGTCCTTCTGGTGTGTTTTTCTCGATTTTCCCACCATTTCAGTTCTACTCGAGGGCCAAGCAATCGATTTATCGATTAATCTCAAAACCGAAGATAATCGTGAACGCTGCCTTTAACCTAATAAACTTTGCTTGCCCATATTGACTCTTGAATTCTCGGGTGAAAATTAGAGCCTCCCCCTCTATTTGAATCCCTCCCTTCAATTGAACCCCACAACTGGCGGAGGTTGAAAAATAGTACGCCCGGGTGTTCACTTACAGCTAAAACGGTACCTACGGGAATTTAATGGTAGGGCTCAGAGCACAAGGCCTACGCATTTTGATGCGTCAAATAATGACCCACAATACCGCTAAAAGAGTAAGAGGTTGGCCCCGCTCTGTATCCCCCCGTCATTTGTATTTGACGTCATCCAAAACAGCGATGCTGGGCCATTCCCACCGTTGGCGACGTTTGTGGGTGGTACAATGAGTGCAATAAGTAATCCACATACATCGGCGACAGTGGAAATGACCCAGTACTCCTGTTTCGGAGGAGGACGCCAAATATAGGAGGCGGAGATTTACAGGGAGGAAAACCTCTCTTACTTGTGTAGCGACATTGTAAGTCGTTTTTTATGCTTCAAACTGTTTGAGCGGTGTAAATTATGCCATACCACTCTATTTCCGTAGTTATCTCACTAACATTTTCGAGCGTGTATGCTGCCTTTAAACTGGCCTCGTCTGTCGCCAACTAGCTGTATCTAGTAACTGTCTATCAAGTTCAAGGGGCGTACGGGTAGCGTGTCAAAAATTAGCCAGTAACTGCTGGAGGTCACGGGCGCAAGCCAACTTTCAACACGCTGACGATGGCGTCGCGAAATGTTCTACGACGGCTTATTATTTCAACAAAAAAGGAGCTTTCCCTTTATTTTCTCTTTGAATAGCTAGTTTACTCTTACAAACACATTTTTTCACAGAGACCAACTAGCCGGCCGTTGATTTTCAAGCCTATTGAGGATATTTTCGAAACTTGAAACTTGCTTTTCCGCCATTCAGGCCATCGAAAGCTTGATCGTTTCTGCCAAAAGTTCGAATTGATCAAGAGAGGTCTGATTTGCTTGAGTCAATTTAAACATTGCTAGGTTTCGCTGGATCGGTTCTCTTCTCTTGCATCTAAAGAGATTACTATCAAAATCTCTAATTTAGGAAATCCTCAAAAGTTAACAAGTGCTCGGTAACTACTGGTTAACGCGTCCAGCGCTGGCAGCGGACACTTTCGACGTTGGTGAAAAAAATTAGAATTTCAGAGACACAGAAGACATGAAATTTGAGATTTGCATGTGATTACGTAGTAGATCTCACTTAGGCAAAACGGTCAAGCGCCTAGCAAAACAGGCGCAAGGGTGAAATCATTCCCTTGCGCATGACGTTCCTAGGCCCCTTGCTTGGACCTCAGGGTACGACACGAGGAGTGTGGGGTTCCGATATTGGTCAGACCCCCCCCCCTCTCCAGTAAGGTCTCCCTCAGCCCCACCCCCCCCGCCGCAACTATTTTGGGCGTGGTGACGAGGGGGGGGGGGGTGAGATATAAAAGTCGTTTTCTCACCTATACAGAAATGATTTTTAGCACATTTGCAACAATTTGGGACCAACTTTTTTGGTACCAAAAAAATTTATTTTTCTCAGGTGGTCCGAGTCAGGTGATGGTGGAGGTCGAAAAAAGGTAATTTCCCACCTATACAGAAATGATTTTTACAATATTTGCAACACTTTCGGACCTACTTTTTTGGTACCAAAACATTTTTTAATAACATTTTGCTGTAAAAATTTTTTGACAAAATTCTTTACTGAAATTATATCATTCTTTGTAAAAAAAAGTGTACCCGTGAATCTGTGACTGGGTGAGGTTTAGGTCCGGGATAGTAGTCTAAGGTGCTTCACAGTCCCAGGGTAGGGCTTTTCCGGAGTAATTGCTAGGTGTGAGGGAACGACAAAATCGACGATTCCCTCACACCTAGTTCCATACATTTAGGTGTGAGGGAATCGTCGGTTTTGTCGTTCCCTCACACCTAGCAATTTTCTCGAAAAAGCCCTTTCCGGGATCTGTGAAGTACCTTAGACAACCACCCCGGACCTAATCCTTACCCAATCAGAGTTTCACGGGTTAATCTCATTCACAAAGAATGTAATAATAATTTAAGTAAAGAAAATTTTGAAACAAAAGTTTTCTTGGTACCAAAAAGTGGGTCTCAAACTGTTGCAAATGTTCTGAAAATCATTTCTGCTTAGATGAAAAATTACCTTTTTTTTACCTCCACCACCTCGAGACGTAATTTTTTCGACCTCACCCAGCCTCCGCATCAACCGTCCGACATGAAATTTTCTGTTTTGTAGCACAGGTGGTCCACCGTTTAGGCCTACCAACAGTTCTCATTGCTTCGGTTGGAATCAATAACACCAACTTTCCTTCAAAGGGGTGTAATGCAATTGCACCATACGTCATTTATCCGCCACCGAATAACTCTCCCGCTTCCCTTCCATGATTCAAACCTCTTCCATTTTCACGTCATCCGTACGTTCCAGCCATTTGTTCATTTTCTGTTCAAAGTAGGCTCCCTAGTTTCCTCATTATCCAAGTAGTTGTATATGTTCACCAGCTTTCTCTATTGGTTGTTCTCGTTCCCTCTTAACCTGGATTTTAAATATCTCTACACTGGTTTCACTTAATATGCCATTATTTACAAAAGTTTATTTACCAACAATAATCATTACAAGAAACAAAATTCAGTAAAACACTTATACATGGACATATATCAGTTAATTATAAAAACCGCAATTTAATAAACATGCCGCGCTTGTTCACTTCCACCTCCCCCTTAAAGGCAGTGGTCACGATGAAAAACGTTATAGAAAAAAACTACAAAAATCAGCTTAGATAAAAAACAGCTGAGAAACTATAAAGGTAGAGCGGTGAAAAACGGGCTAGAATTAGAGTTTCTAAGGCCCAAAGCAGCCAGTTCGTGCACACGTGCACAGCGATGACGAATTAGATCGCAGTCTCATGCCGAGCAGTCAAAAATCATCGACATTCAGAGGACGAAATAAATGCAAATTTACCTAATAAAAACAGTTGAACAATGAAAGCAAGCACTTCAGTCAATGTTTTTGACTAGATGTGTACATAAATCCGAAGCTGCATTGATTGAAAATCAATTTCAAGCCAGCTTATGTTCTTGATATAAGAGGTCATCGATGCCGATGATATGGAGTGAGCTCGTCCACCGTCAAAAGACAAGAAAGTTCAGGCTTCAAATTTTGCCCAAAACAATGGTTTTTTCGCGATTTTTTCTTATAGGTCCTACTACTCGAGACCCGATAAAGGGTTTAGAGAGAAAAAGACGACAAGCATATTTGATCGCGACCACTGCCTTTAATGTGAAGTCTACAGAATTTTGACATTTCAACCTGAAAATAACTGTTAAAGTTTTCATTTCATCGCATTCCATTCTTATGATAATAGTAGTGCTATTTGTCATGGCGCAACAAACGACGACGACCGGGAGGGGGGGGGAACGCCCCGGCCAAATTGGCAGTGTCAATTTCCCGATTTTCGAACTCTCAGGCTCCCCCGCCCTCCCTCCCCAGATCACCGGAGCTCAGACCCCCCACTGTGAGACCTCACACCTCGCGCCGTACCCTGTTGGGCCACCAAGGGAGAGGAAAAACTTCTCAAAGCGTCGAATCGTAGATTTTAGAAAGGGGATCGTACTCGGTAAGCAAGGAGACTATGTTCCGAATACAAGGGGCCTGCAAAGACTTACAATTTTTCGCAAGGGAGTCATTCTAGAAGAGCAAAGGAGCTATGTTCCAAATACAAGGGGCTGCAAAGACTCGTGATTTTTAGCAAGGGAGTCATCCGCGTTGAGCAAATTGTGTTCAACAGCTATCGTATACTAACAAGGTAGTTCACGCCTAATCTCTTCATGCTTCTCCTGCCTTGCTAAAGTTTTCTCGTCTCCCTTGCTGCTGTTGTTTGGATTTTTTACCCCGTTTCAGAGAAAGAGCTTTAATCATGCCCTGTCACTAAATTGGATCTTACTATGTGATCAGAGCTCGTTAATCTTTTCTGACCTTATACAAGTAGGAGGTCCACAATCAAACATTACACAAGCATGGTTAACTTTTAATTTAAAAAACCAAAGAACAAGTGAAACGTAGTATGAGTAAGATTTATATTACAGAAACAAAGAACTTTACAGATTTCAAAATCATTTCCAGATTCCAGAAATATAGATACCATAAGCATTAGTATTGTCGTGGCTTTTTCGCGGATACTGTTTTTATACATTTCCAAGTCTGGGCTTAGCGATATTTGATAAAACTTCAGTACGTTATGGGGTATCACATGCCTTGCCTTAGAGACACACAAGCTTAGGTTTTGTGGTCTCAGCTTTTAAATATTGAATTAATTTTATAAATTTCAAAATTTGATGGTAAAATGTGGTAAAATTGGTAAAATTTGGTAAAATTTCAAAATAGAACTATACCTTCGAAACATAGCTAGCAATATCCCAAACCCGTAGCACATATTCTTCACTATAATCTCTTCTGAATCGTTGTATTACTTTGTGAGAAAATCTCTACCAGTAGTTCTCCTGAAATTAATCCGAAACGAAAATTTGCAATTTTACATCTTTTAAGTATCCCTCTTTGATGTTACGAAGAAGGACCAAATTCGTGTACCAGTTGCACTTTGTGAAAGTTTATAAAGTACATATTCTAGATGGGTCGTCGAGCAATTAATTTTATAAGGGGAAATTTTCAAAATTATGCCATAAACTGTTTAGTTTTCGGTCTTCAGTAAAATTTTGATAGAGATTATTTTCGCACAATGTTATACTACGATTCAGAAGATCTTCTGATGGCAAATAATTGGAATTGTATTAACCAAGTTTTGAGGGAATAGTCCTCATTTGAAATTTTAGAACGAAAATGCAAATAAATTCCATATTCGTGAACTGCACATGCAAAACTTAAGCTTGCGTATGTGTAAAGCAAGGTTTGTGATGTCCTTTAAAATGCTAAAGTTTTATCAAGTTGATGTCCTTTAAAATACTAAAGTTTCATGAAGTTACTCTAAGCCTTGGCCGAGGAATGTGTAAAAACACTATCCTCAGAAATGCCATTCTAAAACATTGGGACGCATAAGTATAGCAACACCTTCGAAATAGGCGTATCATCTGTTGGATTGGGGTTTTGAATATTGGGGAGAGTTTCTTTGTTTTCTCCTACGGCGAAAACGATGGGTCAAGAGGCAGAGGGATTAGAATTTTCCCTCTCCGCCCTTAGTTACAGAGGAAAGTGTGTATTTCGCGCGTCGCATAAGTATATCGCAACACTTGATCAATATGGAAATATCTCACGATGATCGCCGGAATGAGCCGTTTTCACGAGTATTTATTAAACTGATTTAAGGCGATGCTATTCGTTCATTTTCCCGGTGGACTTCGCTTGCCTTCTGACGGGAAAATTAAAGTTCGCTCCTTCTATAATGCGGGACATAGATTTCGATGAATTTCCAGCCAGCTAGGACGATCAGCTGGATGAAGGTCCAAGTTTCTGCTGGACCCTGAATCGCTCAACGTCTTTGGTTGCCCAGAAGTCTGATGGAACTTGCGAACCAAGACATTACACGACGAGTTCCCAGTGACATGGCGTCGGCCCCGACGACTCACTACGAATTGTCGATGTGTTTCTAGGCAAATAACATTCCCCACTAAAACGACCACTGCGACAGCATCAAGGGCTCTTAAATGTAGCAGTCTTATCGCCTAGAATATTTTCACCGAGTTGTTAGGCTCGAGCCAAACAAATATGAGCACGAACTTAGAAACTTGAGTGCTCTACACAACAAAGCCGCCGCTTGTCAAATCGTGCATAAGGCCATCTTCTTCAGCTATAGCAAGTTTGGAATTTCCTTAGATGGCCTTATGCACCGGGGACTTTGTTGAGTGGAGCACTCAAGTTTTCCAAGTTTATGCTCATGTTTGATCGCGCGGGCTCGAGTATTGCAGCCTTGTGAAAATGTTCTAAGCGATGAGATTGCTCCACTTTAGAACCCTTAATGTTCTCGCAGTGATTGTTTTTGTAGGGAATAATATTTGCCGAGAAACACATCGACAATTCGTAGTGAGTCGCCGGTGCCGACGCCATGTCTTTAGGAACTCGTCGTGTAATGTCTCCTTCCCAAGCTCCATGAGACTCCTGGGCAACCAAAGATGTTAATCGATTCACGGTCTAGCAGAAACTTGGAACTACATCCAGCTAGTCGTTCTAGCTGGCTGGAAATCCATCGAAATTCAAGTCCAGCATCATAGAAGGAGTGAACTTGAATTTTCCTGTCAGAAGTCAAGTGAAGTCCACCGGGAAAATGGACGAATAGCATCACCTTGAATCAGTTTCATAAAAGTACGCGTAAAAATTACCCACTCTGGCGATCATCGTGTGACATTTACATGTTGCTCAAGTGTTGGTATACTTAAAGGCATCGTATTCGCAGAAAACCGTATACTATTTTTTTATGTTTTTTGTGTAGCTTGGCCTCTGTAGTGAACGAAAATGTCGAAGGGGCCCATGAAAAACCTTCATTTGTAAAGAAAAGCCAATCGGAACACTTTGTTAATACGAATTTGAATTTCGCGCCAAAATCGTTTTTGAGGTTTTTTGGCTTTTGGAGGCCTCGTCACTGTCATTTTCGGAGTTTTTCTGCATGTGGAGTTCGTGCCGTAACTATTTTTCATGTTGTCTTAAAGTCGCATCAACATTCCAGGAAAAAGTGCTAGATGACTGGTGAGATTTGGTGGCGGATCTTCATCTTTGACGCCTTCCAACCTCATTGCCCCACGTTTTTGACGCGCCAAAGTTTACCAGTGTGGTCTACCGGGCTCAATCATAAAATTGAGCCTGAAAAATGAAAATTGATTTCCAGCGCGAACGATGCCTTTGAAGGCAGTGTTCACGATGAAAGTTTTCGAAATTCCACTAGGATTGGGTAGTGGAGGGACACTCTGTAACGTTAACGTCGAAAGAACGCATGAAAACGAGCCAGGAAGAGCACCAGAAGAGTCCGAAGTTGCAACTTCGAGCGCATTGAAAACCCCAAAAGCGCATCACACGCCCACCGACGTGAACAAATGAATGCTCGAGATCGTGAGATGAGCGATGATTTTCAATCATTAGCCCCGTTCTTCCCTTCATTCTCAGCTTCTCTCTTTACTCAGGTCAGCTCGCATAGATCGGCTGCAAAAGACGGAAGTTACAAGCCTCGGACAACTCGTCCACCATGTTTCCATAGCTCAATCTTTGAGGGACCATAACTCCGTTCCCAGAAGGTCTGGTACGATTTCAGAGACATCATTGGAATCAGCATGGGGCCGTTTTCAAGATAGGCGGAAAAACGGAAAAACGATTTTCATCGTGAACACTGCCTTTAAGAGCAGGGTTCTCGATAAAATTGGTTGCTGTGCTATCCCCATGGAATGGTAGCTCTAACCATCACCATAGTGAAAATAATTTTTTAAAAATTGGAGAAAAAACGCTCAGGAACAAGTTATGGCTTGGTGTCCTCCCGCCTACAGTTATCGAGATTTGTGTAAAAACCTGTTTTTTCAACTTTTACTTCGCTTCTAAAGTAATTTCTGAGCAATTCCGGACACTACTGACTACTTTGACAGTAAAATAATGGGCGGATAAGCAAGCATTGATGAAAATCTCGTTAATCTGGGGGCTGGAAGACACCGGTAATTAGCCGATATACTTTGTTTTTGAGCGTGTTTTCCGCAAATTTCCGGGTTTTTTTCACTTATTTTTACTTTTGTGATGACCAAATCTACATTCTCATGAAGAGAACTCTAAAGTTGTTTTTATCGCGAACCCAGCCTTTAAAGGCAGCATACACGCTCAGAAATGATATCAATTTTATGGAATGAATCGAAGGTCTGAAGCTGTCAATATTCAGAGATATCGAAAAAACCGGAAAAAAATCAATTGAAATGGAGATGTAACGGTTTCGTTCTATATTGGCCCAGAAGTGGACGAGTTTTACCGCATTGGCTGAAATAGCGGAGCTAGCGACAAATTTGTTGGGATAACGACGCTAATGAACTCGTGAGGCCCTTTCTGGAACACTTATAACCTTAGAAGCGTAAAAAATGAGAGAAAATGACCGTAATCGAGCATTGAACATCTGTATTGAGGGGCGGAGCCCGTATCGATGGGCGGGGAAAGGATGATCTTTTGACTCAATACGGCTCAAATACGGGCACTTTAACTCGTTTTCAACTCTTACAACCTCGTGAGGGCTCTTCTAGGGCCCATACGACCCCACCAATGTAGTTATCTCAACAACTTTTGCGAGAGTGAATGCTGCCTTTAGCGACGCGCGAAATGCAGACTTTCTCCTATACCTAGGGCGAAATGGGCAAAGCTGACCATGTCACTCGATCCATCGTCTTCGCCGTAGAAGGAAACCTAGAAACTTTATCTAATATCCAAAACCTCGATCCAACATATAATACGCTTATTTCGAAGGTGTTGCTATATTTATGCTTCGCGGTGTAGATTCATGACCGCTACTGTACCAGTAGATACGAAAACCCGAAAAATACTTCTGCACATGGGATGGGCTCTATAGCATAACAACATTTACAAGTAGAGAAACATTATTGAAGCTAAACTTGGGGTCGTTTGCACATCTTCCCCATAATTAAATACAAGGGTATTCCCGCCGGGGTTAGAATCGATGGCTATGGGATGAACTAAAGAAACTTTTCCGTACCCATGTTATGTTCGTTTTATATGAAGGAAAACGATGAGAAATGGCTTACTTCTAGCATTTCTCTCTTGCTTTGTGGTGAGGGACTGATAGGAGGCTATAGCAGCAGTGTTTTATCACCGTTTTTGTACATTTTTGTGCGTATGATGACAGGATCACAGTAAAGTTGCCGAAATTTATTTCATAATCATCGATTCTAACCCAGGCGGAGACATCCCTTCGTGTTTCAGGGGAAGAAACACATAAGGCCTGTTAGCAATGAAAAAGAAAGTGTTCAACACAAATGTCTTCAGAAAACATCGATTCAGTTACATGGCTTTGCACTTCCCAACGGTCCATCCACACTACTCAGTTAGAGGTCTCTTCCGAAACAGTTTTTTTGGATTACTTGCTCGATCAGAAAGCAGAGCTGCCTATTGTAGCTAAGGTACTGCAGGTGTGGAGAAAGTCGAATTCAGTCAGAACCCACCAGATTCGTGATTTGGTCAAACTTTTGGCGATTCTCTCAAACCTCCCAAAAGCGTGATAGTTCAAAATTGTGTTGGTTTTCTCAGAGCTCACTTCCATGTCATGTAAATTGGAAGGTATTATCAAATCATTCATAAACGCCAACCTAAACAGTGTACACTAGTAGTTCACTTCACCTCACGGCTGAGCTTACAGCCCCCTCCCCATCAGCTCAGACTCCCCCTCCGCATTAAGCTCTATACCCAGGGCCAAACACTTATTAAAACCTACTAAGCGTTGAGTCAAGCGGCGTCCCTTGTATGTATGCTGACAAGCGTCTGCCCTGAAAAATTAAAGGCTGTGGTCGCGATGAAAAACGGCATCGAAAAAACTGCAAAAATCAGCTTAGATCAAAACAGCTGAAAAGCTAGGAAGGTAGTGCGGCTACTTTTAAGAGTGTCTAGGGTCCAAAGATCCCAGTTCGTGCACAAGTGCAGAGCGCCGCCCCAAAAGATCGCAGTCTCATGCCGAACAGTCAAAAATCATCGACATTCAGAGAGAGAAATAAATGCAAATTTACCGAATAAAAACAGTTGAATAATGAAAGCACTAATTCAGATAATGTTTTGACTGTATGAGTCAATGTTCATTAATTGAAATTCAATTTGAAGACAGCTGATGTTCTTCACATTAGAGATCATCGATGCCGATGATGTGGAGTAGGCTCGTCCACCATCAAAAGACAAAAAAGTTTAGGCTTCAAATTTGTCCCAAAAAACGGTTTTTTCGCGATTTTTTTCTTATGAGTCCTACTACTCGAAACCCAGAAAAGGGTTTAGATAGGCAATTTGTTTCGAAACGTCTTTGGGTCTTGCGCACAGTAAACGATACATTGTATAAAAATGAAGGGAGGTTCAGGTTCAGCGCATAAAGCTATAAAAATGGGTGACAACAAACCTGTTAAGTGTAATTTGTTGTGTTTGTTTACTCAGAAACTGGCAGAGTTCAACTCGGCCACGATAGGTTTCCACTTCAACTACGAAGCGCCGTAGAAGACGATGCGGCCCGGTGATTCTGGAGCAGCACCGGTACGTCTCGTCGTCCGATCGGCAACGATACGCTTTCGATTAGACTACAATGCAATTCATGCGACTGTCTAGCCACAATGCTTCCCATTAGACACGATATTAATCAAGTGCTCCACGATTGAACCATGGCCTATCAGTCACACAACACGTAAACAAGAGACCCCATCCCATAAAATCTTGGCATTTGGCGGGGGTGCTCTATGAAGATGACCACGAGTCTTTTTCTAGACGATTTTTATTCACTAAGGGGGTCGCCATCAGTTAGAAAATACATTACACAAAGCGTGAAAATTGTAATAGTCCTAAGCTCGCGACGTTATCCCCTCTCGGACAGAGTTAAACCTTGGGGCCTGCTGAATAAAAAGAATTGCATTCATACATTGCGTTCATTGTTGCGCGTTGGCGCAAACTCGGTGCCCGTATATATAGCATATGTGCACCAAATTTGCGCCTACCCACAATAAGGAACGTAAAGTATCAATGCGATCCGTCCCGGCTACATGTAAAGTTCAATACAGGAAATCCATGTTTTTGAAAATGTTCAGCCACAAATTTGTAGAAAGTTTTGTCACCACAGGGAACGAGAAAGTTTTCATTATTTTTCGAATGATTTGTCACCGAGAGAGGGAGGTGGCTCCGCCGAGGTGCGGAAAATGATCTGCTTAACTCACCCCCCCCCCATTAGTCCGCAACGTGGGGCTACGATTTGGATTCAACACAACTCTGAAAGCCAGCCTCTGAATCAACGAAGAAATCTCACTCTGAAGGACGCGCTCTCGCCTGATCATCACCCACACAAAATTACGCAGGGTATGTAACGGATTCCCGACTTCACGCGAGTTCACATATTATCCTTCCTTTCGCAGCCAAGAAAAGGGCTTTGACACAAGAGGAAGGTTTGGGAGACCATTGTTGAATTAGTTCAAAAGTCCACAGTAGTGAACAATGTTGATCTGTTAGGACAGTGAAATAGGTGCGATACGTTGTGACCGTAGTTTCCACGGTTCCAGCACACATCGGGCTTGCTCTTGTAGCTCTTAAGAGCACAGTCCTATCCCAAAATTCAAATATAGTGACGGGACAATGATGACAAAACAGCAAAAAAACACGAGAAATAAATCTATCATCGGCCCGCCGTTCACTGACGCCAAGATCAAATTCGAATGCCATTACGCACGCGCGAAAGCCGCATTTCAAATGATAAGGTGCCGGCCCGCCGTATTGTTCGCACCGAAATGCTCAGAAAGGGCGACCGGATGGATTCAATTTTCAATTTGGTTTCGCACTGAGATAGTAACGTTTTTCAGATCGACATTTTTCAAAGCTATCGCAGCGAGGGGATTGACTGTGGTATCGTACGTGGCCACGCCCATTCAACCTTGCCGCCGCTCAATTCAAGCTCCTAACCGGTGTTCTCCTCCCCTTCCAGAATCAGGAAAGTCGTTGCCACGCGGACAATTCGGCTCGGCCACTTACGATAACACGGTGCCCTCCCACTTCGCCGCGATAGCACCCAAAATCTTGTTCAGTTCTGCAAATTTAAGCCATATAAATCACTTCATTTAAATCAAACTACTTTGCTCTGAACTAAGTGAGGGATGGGGAACGATACGGATATCCACAAAACTAAAATCTTTCACAGACATACCTACAAAAACCGGATTTTCCCAGAAATAATAAAGAAGATTAAACACTAGAACGGAATAAGGCCGATTAGAACAGGACGACGTCACACGGCGCTAATCGTAAGCGCATTCCATCGTTTTTTTTTAGGTTACACCAGCAGCAAGGGGATCGCAAAGCCGAATTCGCTGCGGGACCCCTCTAACAACATCAAGGGGCCAGAGGTCATGGGAAGGAGAGCGTTGCAAGTTCAAGGGAATATCAAGGTAACCGGAGAAGCAAGAGCACCAAGGAAGGTGAATTCTTCTCATTGGCCGTCACCAAATCAGGATTAACAAGGAGGATACCTCTCTTAATCCGCAATCAGCAAGAGGGCTGAACTATGACAGCAGCAAGAGAAGTGAGGTAATCGAACCACTCACAGCGCAGAGCGGATGGGGTTACTATATCATAGCGATGCCTCATCTAGTGCTGCAAGAGTAAGGGAGTCGATTTCGAGCGGTATTCTATCCGAATTAGCAAGGATGGCTAAGCCTTAAAAGACAGACACGCCCCCGACCAATCACGTCCGGCCATGAACCTAGCAGCAGTGCTTTCTTAATTGACCTTGAGCCTGCATCGGTGAAATTAGGCCGGAGAATGGGCTTTTTCTAGTCCCTTGCTGATATCAATTTGTCTGAGTACCTTTCTGACACATGTCGATTACGTGATCTCAGTTGTAACGAATAATTCAGGTATAGGGGGAATCATAGGCAGAGCCTCTTCAAAAGCTACCTAGGAGCCCAACTCTTCATATGATTTTCGAACTCAAGCGGCAAGATGGGTGAACAAATTTCAATCGAATCTTGGATTCTCACTTTTCATTTGTTTCTCTCTTTATGCTGGTCTGCCCTCGTGCAGCGCAGCCAATGAAGAGAAACACATGCTAGAGACATGCCGTCCATCGAACATTCGCCCTCGAAATTGAAGCAGTTTCAGTGATAGTTCCGTTTTTAGGAAGCCTTGGGCGATTTTAGAGATGTAATTGGGATCAGCAGACCTTACACATTTTGAAGTTGGCCAGGAGCGAGCTGTCTTTTTTGTCTGAAGATCGATCGCTGTAAGAGCTTTATTTTGTCGTGATCAACGCCCGCATTTAGTCAGATCAGAATAGATAACTCATTAGAAACGACCCGGAATTCAGCTCTGCTAACCTCATCGGAGATCAATATCCTTCTATCGTTTTTGGCATGATTCAAAGACAATTTTCTCGATGATTTTCCGAGACGAGATAATTAGCTGAAACGAAGTGTAGCTTACTGACAGAGCCAAAAGTGCGAAGAATTGGCGAAAAACGAGCTAAGTCGCCCGAAAAATCCTCAAACAAAGGAGTTTCACTACGCCCTGTAGATGGGCTGTTCGGTAACACTACGAAGCACCTTGGGGGCCAATTATTGTTATTTTCCATTTTTGCTGCATATTTTTGGTTATATAATTTTTTATCCAGCTCAATCCCCACTGTTTGACAAGGTTTACTTACCAGTTTCCGCTCAAACTTGATTGTTATCGTTCGCACACTGCTATTTTTCTTATCCGCTGTGGTACGCAACCATTCCACATTGCAAGACAACCACACTGAATTTACGTTTTGGAAGCGTTATTTCGGCGCTTCTGTCTGAATTTAGTAACACTTACTACGCAAGGCACATGCGTAGTCCGGCCACTAGAATTATTATAGACACTGCCTTTATAGTGTTTACCTGCTCTTTTGCTACTGTCCGACAGTGGCCTTGAATGCTTGTGGAATTCCTTTTTCATGGGTCGTTTTCCTCAAAGAAAACGCTTTCGCAGGTCGTACTTCGTTGTCCTTCACAGAAGTACCTTTTGACTTCGGAGTATGCAAGTAGTTTGACACAATATCTGCGCCAGATTTCACTTTCCCGTTGAATGACCCCATCCGTCGGCAGTAACTAACGACGGCTATTCGCCGTCATCAAGCGCGAAAGCGTTTTGGTTGATTTATGAGACCGACTTGAAGAATTATGTAATAGCGATCAAAAAAGTGTGACACAGAGCCGCTGCGTCTATAATCTCTTTCTTGTAATCTAGGGTTCTATTTGTCATTGAACAGGGCGACCAACACTGAAAAGAGTCAAGTGACCCTGACTTACAACTATGAATACACGATGGGCGAGATTTATTTCATATTTGAAATTCCTTTATTCCGGCCAGCTGTAGAGCAGCGGCAAGTGGTGCCACTATCATGCACGCGGTCGAGTGATCTATGCACGCCCTAGGCCAACCAAGCTTTCTATCCCTGGGGTCGGCAAATTGGTACCGGACTTCTCTGAGAGGATAAAAACACCAACTTGGACATCGGATGGTCCCGCAGGGGCTGCATTGTATGAGCCCAATACCCATTTAAAAGCCTCTGCGATTCTATATGATAGTCGAATGTGTTGCGCATCCCCAGAGGGATTGTTGTGACAGGGAGCAAAGGTGTTACAGCGTACGTCCTCTCAGAACAAACTGGTGATGAACATTCAAGTTCATAAACTCCGCTCCCTACAGTTAAACGGCTCAGAAATGTTGACAATGACAAGGTCGCTCTACAACCGAAGTTGACATGTTACAATGACAGTGGCTGTCTCTGAAAACCTCTCCAGTGGAAGTCTTCCCCATCTCCTCATCAAAGTAAACCTTCTACCCATCAGAGTTTACAACATAGGTGGTTTATAGGCGAATACAATGTGACTGAGATCACACACATTAAAGGCACAGTACACCCTCAGATATGAATTTTGAGATTTACGGGTGATTGTGTAAGAGACCCCTCCTGGATAACACGTGCCAAATGCGAGATCTCAATTCCTCTAAATAAGCGAGATGTAGGCGACCACCACGGGCCCGACCCCCTCCAGCCACCACCACAGGCTCGGCCCCCTTACTGATTTTCGATCTTGATAGCGGCTAAATGGATGGATGATTTTCAACCAAGTCGTCGTTCTTCACTCCCTCTCCGATTTATCTCCTCATCCTGTTTTGCTCTCGGGCCGCGACTGCGAATCAAGAGAAATACAGGCCTGATAAAACTCGTCGACTAAATTTTTGCCTTCAAAGTACATGCATTTCCAAAAAGCCATATCTCCGTTCGTAGGATGTCTTGGACCGTTTCAAATATACCATCGTGATCACAGTGTGACCCTCTCCAAGATAAGGATAAAACCTAAAAATAATTTTCTGGGTGTCCTGTCTAACCTCAGAGGTAATTCTTGATATTTTGGTCCGGTCGCCGTCTATAGCAACCCTGCCAAGCGTGAAATCTCAATCCGCTCGAATAAGCGAGATAAAGCTAGGAAAAAGTCGACCACGCCATCTTGAGAGAAAAAAATGGGCAACGCTCACTGGCAGGTTTCCGACCCCAATAGGGAAGAGACGCGCGAATGACCAAAATCTGTTCTTGCTTTTATTTTCGATCTGGCTTTATTTTGTGACCGGCTTCAGAATGCTGCTGCGAAAAACGAGAAATTACAGGCTCGAGACGACTCGTCCGCTAACTTCTACCAGTTCAAATTCAGAAATTTTGAAGAGCCGTAACTCAGTTCGTAGTGAATTCTGAGCCATTCTGGAGACACCATTGTGATCAGCGTGGAATTTTCTCCAAGATAAGCAGAAAAAGTAAAAATTGATTCAGAGCTTGGACTGTGGCTTTAAGCTGCCTAGATGTGAGGCACATGTTGGTGCCGCGAAGTCAGCGCTACTCAAATGTTTGTGCGGAAGTTCCCGAGAACAATAGACCTGATTTGGTCGTTATCACTCGGTCGAGGGGAGAGGAGCGAGACGTCCCCCGGAGGAGGATGTCTCGCCCCTCTATTCTCGACTTTTACACAACGAATGACGTTGGAAACAGTCGATTATGGAGGGAGAATAAGTAAAGTTCGGCAGGTCTGCCACGCGAGGACTTTGTATGATAACCTTGTTCAAATTTCAGGAAAGATAGTGAGCTTCTTTGTAACCTGCCATCGAAGGTGAATATTTTTGGCCCATTTCCAGCTTTCCAAGAACAGGAAACTGTTGAAAAAAGCGTGTAGTGGCAAGCTGATTTTTGATCATTCGATAAACAATGGGTGATGCGACCAGGGGTGTGCGTAATTACGGTTCACGATTTACGACTTTACGATTTTCGGTGTTTTTGGGTCTCGTATTTACGGTTTACGATTTACGACATTTTGGACCGTAAATCGTAATTTTTCGTGAATAAAATTACATACAATGGAAGAAAATACAAGAAATCTCCATCTGACCTGCTACAATCCCGATTTGAGTATTTTAATGTTTTGTTTCTGTCAGGAAGTGGGACCATCCCAGGCGAGTGACTACATGCAGCACGATCCCAATAACAACATTTGACGTGATTCTATCATTATAACACGGGACACGCGATCGGAGTTAGAGGCGCTTGATAATAGATCCGCGCATGTCTCACTAGTTGCCGCCTAGGACGCAATGCAGTCTAGAAGCACTCTTCAAAAAGAACTTCGTTTTCGAGTTTTTCATGATAAACAACTGCCTTGATTCCTACAGCTAGATTACCTTCAACACACCAAGCGAAGCAGTCTAATCAATCCAAGAATGGCTTCACATAGTATTCTCGGCCCGCCTTTTGGGTAGATTACGTCTACTCAGAGTCTACAAAAATCGACAAAAGGAGCGTTCGTTTTTTACCCCAGAAGTTTTGAGCTCGAAATCGTTTCCTTTGTTCATTTTTCTTCGTCCGCAGCGAACGGACACTCAGAAAAGGCGTGAACGCTAGTTTGAATGCTCATCTTCGCACTTTTTCTGAAATCGCTATCTCTCACAAATGTGAGCGTTTAGTATATCCCCTAACTACGGGTACTAAAGTGCACAAATCGGCAAAACGTAAAAGGTGGAATTTTTCGCGTACATTGCCTTTAATAATCTACTGTATCTTCACAATAAAGCTACGACTCTGCAAGTGATTTAATGGATATAGGAAAAATAACCTGTGCTAGGCGACCGATATTGTGCTCTAGATATGAGTGGGCACGGATCGCACTGATTGGCGCTTTTCATACTCCTCAACGCCAGCGCGGCACCCGCGTGACGCGCGTAGGGAGTATTAATCCTCTTACGCCAAGCCCGCGCGTCACGCGCATGCCGCGCAGCCTTTGAGGAGTATGAATAGCGCCATACTTTTATATCCCTATTGAAGGTTGGCGCTAACTCGGTGCCATATTTTTTAACGTACGTACACCGAGTTTCAGCTAACCTTCAGTAGGGAACTCAAAGTATCAGTGCGATCCTTGGTGACTGTATTTGCGGTTTCGCTAGCACTGTGGAGCGGTTTCGCTAGCAAGTGGGCGGAGTTCTCAAACTCGCCGGTTCAGAATCGCTTAAATACGGTGATTTTGGCTAGCTCTAACGCTTATAACGCCGTCAGCGTTTTGGGAGAGGCCTTACGAGTATACTGTGCTTATCTGGGCCAGGTTCCGGTCCGCAATTTCGTCTCGACACGCTTTGCGGCAGCATGCGCTCGAGTCAGTTGAGTTTCCAGCGTCAAAGCCGACTCGGTATGGCTTGTTTATACAGTTTTCTCTAATTATGATTACTTTCCAGTTTCTAAAACCCACCTAGAGTCAACAGATCGGCGGCTGAGGCGCTAGAAACTCTTCCGACTCAAATGCGCGCGGCCGAAAAGCGTGTCGAGACGCAATTGCGGACCGGGATTTGGCCCAGAGAAGCACAGTAATTGTGCCCTTTCTGCCCAGCAGATATGCGAACAGCTAAATCGGAACTGCGGATTTCTTAGAACCTGGGAAGAGGTTGTGGAATGAGTGATAAGGGAAAGCAGAGAAATATGGGTAAAACTGTCTCATTGAATGTGGTTAGCTGTCAAATACGGAACGCAACTTAATGTGTGCTTAGTACGTGATTTTTATCAGTAGAAGGTATGGTTAGGTCCATGGCTTGTTTCCTCAAGAAGAAACACTCAAATCTCACCAGCGTTTGGCGCGGCGGTTTAAATCTCACCAACCGCTGGCTGGTAATTACCAGCCAGCCGCCGCTCCAGCCGCGGGTGAGATTTAAATGTTTCTTCTTGAGGAAACAAGCCACGGACCTGACTATAGCTTCTCTTGTTTCACCATAGCAATAACTAGCAAGACCTAGCGGAGTTTTCGCTTAAGAAAACTTTTCCGTGCACCAATTTCTTGAGGTAGACTAGTTTGTCAAAACGGTGTTAAATAACTCCCGTCTACCCGAAAGCTGCTGTTCGTATGGACTCCCTTAAGCGAAGCAGGCTGCACAGGATTTACAGCAGGGCGTGGGGAATGAAAATGTGAGATTAAAAATCAAAACACAAGAAGCCAACGGCAGATCCTTGGTGGCTACCGGCATCACATTTACGACTCCTTCCGTCCCTCCTTCTCTTATGTCGCAACCCAAAGTCCCTTTTTTCCATTTTTTAAAATCGCAAGGGATTATTCTCACTTAATCATCTCTCTCACGATAAGGAAAAACACACCCGCATTCTAGGTGATGTTTCCCTAGTTGACCAACACCAAGCCCTTGTTCTCAAAAAATGAAATATGTACAGTTAACTTCCGCACTGCCGTTCAGTCCGCAAAGTTAACGCTGATTGCGAAACCCTGCTGCGGCGCGGCTGCCTGTATCCTCAGACAGGGATGTGGAATCACCCGATCGGAAGGATCACTCGGGCACCAAAGGCAAAAAGCGCCCGGGTGATCCCACATTCTTGTCTGAGGATACTCTCAACCGCGCCGCAGCACGATTTCGCAATCAGGGTGCACTTTGCGGACTGAACGGCAGTGCGGAGGTGAACTGTACGTGGATGATTATCTTTCGAGAAGCAGATTTTGATAAGCTCACTTCTTGAGCATATATTAAACTGATTAATGGAAGTTAGTAAATCGAAGTGACCGAGCGGTTGTAATGAGTGATGAACAGTGAAGGTGCTGCATATTTCCCTAGATTGGCAGGGAAACGTTTTCGAAGTTCTGCGTCATCCTTGAAACGCGTCGCACGCTTCTCAAGAGACATGTTTTCCTGTTTTTTAGGTACATAATGGTTACGGTTTGAAAAGAAAAAAAAAATTAAAATTTCGTTTTTTTTTCTACACTCTACATTTCCGATGACGTCCAGCACTTTCCCAATGGGGCCCCCGCCCACTTCCTTTGACGTCCTGCACACTCCCACTGGGATACTGCTCACATTCTATGAAGTCCCGCACACTTCCACTGGGGTCCTGCACACTTTCTATGACGTCCTGAACACTCCCACTGGGGTTCTGCACACTTTCTATGACGTTCTGTACACTCCCAAGGAGCCCCGCCCACTTTCGATGACGTCCTGCACACTACCACTGGGGTCTTCCACACTCCCACTGGGGTTCTCACACTCCCACTGGGGTTCTGCACACTTTCTATGGTGTCCTGCACACTCCCACTGGGGTCTTCCACACTCCCACTGGGGTTCTCACACTCCCACTGGGGTTCTGTACACTTTCTATGGCGTCCTGCGCACTCCCACTGGGGTCCTGCTCACTTTCTTAGTCGTCCTGCATACTCTCACTGGGGTCCTGCACACTCCCACAGGGGTCCTGCACAGTTTCCAAGACGTCCTGCACACTCCGCATAGGGTCCTGCTTACTTTCTGTGTTGTCCCGCACAGTCCCACTGAGGTCCTGCACACTCCCGCAGGGGTCCTGCACATTCCCACAGTGGTTCTGCACACTTTTGAATACGTCCTGCACACTCCCATCGGGATGCTGCTCGTTTTCTTTGTCGTCCTGCACACTCCCACTGGAGTTTTGCTCACCTTCTGTGACGTCCTGCACACTCCCACTGGGGTCCTGCACACTTTCCAAGACGTCCTGCACATTAGCACAGGGGTTCTGCACACACTTTCTAAGTCATCCTGCCAACTCCGAATAGGGTCCTGCACACTTTCTGTGACGTCCCGCACATTCCCACTGAGGTCCTGCACACTCCTATAGGGGTCCTGCACATTCCCACAGTGGTTCTGCGCTTTTTTCAAGAAGGCCTGCACACTCCCACTGGAGTCCTG
Organism: Aplectana chamaeleonis; assembly: GCA_029168955.1. NCBI lineage: Eukaryota > Metazoa > Nematoda > Chromadorea > Rhabditida > Cosmocercidae > Aplectana > Aplectana chamaeleonis. The sequence continues at coordinate 2,368,279 of JAPDOI010000046.1, read as the reverse complement.
CGCACTTTATATGGCGTCCTGCACACTCCCACTGGGGACCTGCACACTTTCTATGACGTCCTGCACACTCCGCGAACCCTGACAATTCAGTACGGCGCCCCGCGAACCAATGAAGACCTTTCGCTCTGATTAGAGGGTGACGCTTTTAGCGCAATATTCCTCATTGAAGTTTCCATGTCTCGCGGTCAAAAGTGCGCTCCACGAACAAACTCGGTTGCCCCGAGACACGTAAGAGGTGACCCGGGCTGATTTTTTGGTAATCGATAAGTATATGACCTACCCACCTAAATGTTGGTACCACTTCATACAAGTTTTGATCGGCCATTTCTAAGATCCGCGTGACACATGCACACACACACACACACACACACACACACACACACACACACACACACACACACACACACACACACACACACACACACACACACACACCCACACACACACATCGGGACATAACTGCTTCAAGTATAAGGATATTTTTAGTGGTTCTTGATATTAATTACTGTTCACGATTTACGATTTACGGTTTACGACTTACGGTGGTTTTGTCGTAATTACGTTTTACGATTGACGAAATTTGAAAATTCGTTTACGTTTACCCCTGCTTGTGACAACATGGGGAAGACCGGCGATCGGGATAACAAGGGAAACCCGCTGCTCGGAGGTCCTCTGCCGCATTCCCTCGATTCGGGCGAAGTTCTCCAGTTGTTTTGAGGGAAGTTCCGTCGTCGTTCTCGGGAACATCCCCACCAATGTCTGAGTACACTATATAGCCCTTCAAGGATCAGGCGCTTCACCCCGGTAACTGCGGTACATCGTTTAGACGCTGCCCTTCTCAGGCAATCGCTGGGGTCGGTGGCAGGTTAAAACGCCCCTTTCCGAATGAAATTGATCCGATGCGGCTGATCGGCGGAGGTTTCGGCATGACTCATAACTTCCGCAGTTTTCGTGGTGATGTCTTATATGTGGCGGAGTTTTCGGGGCGACGTGTTGCAGTGTCTGCACTGTTTTTCTCTGGTACTCTCTCGTGTAGAGCGCGGAATCGGTAGCCTACAATGTATACGCTGCACTGGAATGTGACGTGTTTGTGCGTATCACGGTTGACAGCTTGGGATATCGAGGCTTTGGCGGGCGTCGGTGGCAGGTTGACAGGTCAATTGTGCTGCCCCTCAACCTGCCACCGACGTTCGCGACTGCAGGAGTGGTAGAGGGTGGTCGGTGGGAGGTGATTAGGCGAAACTTTCGGTGTAAACATGTGGGTGTGACGTGACACTGAGTGGTCGGTGATAAGGCAGAGCTTTCGCTGTGAACGGGTCAAGGATGACGTGGCATTGTCGGGTCGGTGGGAGGTTGACACGCGGAGTTTTCGGCATGAATGGGGGAGTTTTCGGGCCTTGCCCGCCCCTTTTTTCGTTTCGAGCGGGAGCGCGCTACCAGTTCAACTCCTCTCAACCAGCCACCGACCCCCGCGAGTGTGTGAGTTGTGAGAGGCATGCTCAAGACCAATTCCATACCTTCATCCGTATCATCTGATAGTTTTCTCGCGTAGATATCCTGAAACGAGATGAAGTGGTTAAAGGCAGTGTTCACGATGAAAATCGTTTTTCTGTTTTTCCGCCTATCTTGAAAACGGCCCTATGCTGATTCCAATGGTGTCTCTGAAATCATACAAGACCTTCTGTGAACGCAGGTATGGTCCCTCAAAGATTGAGCTATGGAAACATGGTGGACGAGTTGTCCGAGGCTTGTAACTTCCGTCTTTTGCAGCCTATCTATGCGAGCTGACCTGAGTAAAGAGAGAAGCTGAGAATGAAGGGAAGAACGGGGCTAATGATTGAAAATCATCGCTCATCTCACGATCTCGAGCATTCATTTGTTCACGTCGGTGGGCGTGTGATGCGCTTTGAGGGTTTCAATGCGCTCGAAGTTGCAACTTCGGGCTCTTTTAGAACTCTTCCTGGCTTGTTTTCATGCGTTCTTTCTACGTTAACGTTACAGTAAGCCCCTCCACTACCCAATCTAGTGGAATTTCGGAAACTTTTTCATCGTGAACACTGCCTTTAAGATGTAAGTGACGAAGACTTAGAAGATTAGGCAAATCCTGAAGTCTTTCGAAGACCGGTAGCACTATCGACAGTTGTGCACAAATTAAGTCGTGCGAATGAACAGATTAAAGGCAGGGTTCTCGATAAAATTGGTTGTTGTGTTATCTCAATGGAATGGTAGATCTGGGCATCACAAAAGTGCAAATAAGAAAAAAATTGGAGAAAAAACGCTCAGGAACAAGTCATTGCTTGGTGTCCTCCCGCGACTAATTTTCGAAATAGCGTCGGCGTGGATCCGGAAGAGACTTCGCGTTCACTGTTGAAGGTTGGCGCAAAGTCGGTGCCATATGCTATAACATAGGTGGACCGAGTTTGCGCCAACCTTCAACAGTGAACGCGAAGTCTCTTCCGGAGCCACGCTGACGTTATGTGTAAAAGCCTGTTTTATCAACTTTTATTCTGCTTCTAAAGTGATTTCTGAGCATTTCTGGAGACTACTGAATACTTTAACAGCGAAATAAAAGGCGGATAAGCAAGCATTCATGAAAATCTCGTTATTTAGGGGGCCGGCCGACACCGGTAATTAGCGGTTCCAATACCGCTCTTAGGATTTGGTTAGAAGGCGCGCGAGGTCGGGTTTTAGCGTCTTTTTCGTCTTTTCTGTATAACTCGCTTCAATGTTAACTTTGAGCGAAACTGCGGTGATGCTCGTGATCCTGGTGACAAGGGATACCCAACTATATAGCCCTTGATAGGGTTTCGTTTTGAACTCACGAAGTTTGACAGGCAGGGTATACTGTATATTACCATTTGGTTGAGGAGGGGGGCTCGGCGTCCTGTCTCTGCGTCCTCCTGGCTCCCACCACAGCCTCTGCAACGCGCCCCCCGTCTGTGGCCTCACTGACTCGCGTGCTGCCTCTCCTCACCACACCTTCGACCAGCAGCGCTGATTTTCGCCGGTCCCTCAACCGGCTATCCATTCGGTGTGGGTACGTCCATTAACGGATGCCCCAGGAGTTATGCCTATCACACCCCAAATCGAGAACACTTCAAATATTGAAATGGATAAATAGAAGATATACGAATAGAAGATATAGAAGATGGGAAACTCTCGGGTTCCAGAATGCCGCAAACAGCATGGTTCAAATTATGCTTTTACATATTCAGATTTTTTCCGAATATTCGACTTTTCGAAAATTTCGGGTTTTTGAAGTATAGCTGTACACGATCGAAGTTTTCGAAAGATTTTTAGAATTTTTTTTTCGTTCGTTTTCGTTCGTTCGAAATTTTTGCGAACGAATTTTCTTCATTTTTCGTTCGTTCGAAAACATTTCGAACGAAAAAATTTCGATTTTCGTTCGTTCGACATTTTTTTCGAATTTGTACAACTATACTTTGAAGCTCTCGAATATTCGTTTTTCCAAATAATTCGGAAAATTACCTCTCCCAAATAATTCGAAGGCGACTTTTTCAGTCGAACGATTTTTCGAATCATTCGATTCGGTCAAAGTATAGTTCAGACTGGACACTGATCTCAGATGTGGTGTTTCAAATAACTTCGCAGGAGCCAGAATACTAGCTTAACTTCACAAAAAATGGATTTCTGAACAGATACATCTCATTGAATGTACATAAGGTCTTGTGAAAAAACGGAATATTGTTGTCGACCGTTCTTATGACCATTGCGCTTAATGAATGTAAACAAAACACGCATCCTACAGCACTTCAAAGACGTATGTGAAAAAAAGAAGATGACCACCCCCTTTAGGTGTGCAGAAAGACTACTTCGGACCGAATAGTATTATTTACAAAATATTCGAATGATACATATATACACAATTAAATTAATAAATAACGAATCAATCAAAATAAGAAAATTTTCTTTCTCGAGACATATTCGAAATTCAAATACTTTGTAAGAAGCGGCATAGAATGATATTCAAAAGTCTAATATTCCAAAAACAGGCTTTCGAATATTATTCGGGATTCGTTCAGAAATCCACCCTTTGTTGAGCTTGGCAAGTATTCTGTCTCCTGCGCACGGTTGAGCAGCCCGTTGCGCCAATTTTCGACAGAGCAACGACCCCCTTCCGTGTTGACCATATTTTTTTTCAAATTTCCGAAATTTTAAGGATCATCCTCTAGAATGAAAAAATCTTTTTGAGAGTGATAAAGATGGAGAAGGATGAAATTTGTAGTGAACTTCGGTCAAATCGTACAACCCCCTATTTTCATTTTTTTTCAAGAGTTTTCCAATTATTTCACGACCCCCCTTGCGCCGAGTCGCAGCCCTGCTCAACTCTGCTCCTGCGAGGTTACTCAAAACACCACATCTGAAATCTGTGATCAGCTTGAACGTTATTTGAACGAATCGAATGATTTTTAAGAATCATTCGACCGAAAAAGTCGACTTCGAATTATTCGGAAAGCCGAATATTCGAGAATGGCAAATTCCCGAGTTCATCGTAAAATCGATTTTTCCAAAGAAGCCAATTCCCGAATTATTTGAAAAAAACCGAATATTCGAGAAGTTCAAAATCGCGAAATATTCGAAAAGTCGAATATTCGTAAAAAATCTGAATATGTAAAACCATAATTTGAACCATGCTGTTTGCGGCATTCTGGAACCCGAGAGTTTCCTATCTTCTATATCTCCTATTCGTATATCTTCTATTTATCCATTTCAATATTCAAAGTGTCCTCGATTTGGGGTGTGATAGGCATAACTCCTGGGGCATCGGTTAATGGACTTACCCACACCGAATGGATAGCCGGTTGAGGGACCGGCAAAAATCAGCGCTGCTGGTCGAAGGTGTGGTGATGAGAGGCAACACGCGAGTCAGTGAGGCCACAGACGGGGGGCGCGTCGCAGAGGCTGTGGTGGGAGCCAGGAGGACGCAGAGACAGGACGCCGAGCCCCCCTCCTCCACCAAATGGTAATATACAGTATACCCTGCCTGTCAAACTTCGTGAGTTCAAAACGAAACCCTATCAAGGGATATATAGTTGGGTATCCCTTGTCACCAGGATCACGAGCATCACCGTAGTTTCGCTCAAAGTTGACTTTGAAGCGAGTTATACAGAAAAGACGAAAAAGACGCTAAAACCCGACCTCGCGCGCCTTCTGACCAAATCTTATGAGCGGTATTGTATACTTTTTTTGCTGAGCGTTTTTCCCAGGAGTTTCCGGTTTCTTCACTTGATTTTACTTCTGTGATGACCAAATCTACATTCTCATGAAGAGAGCTCAACGGTCGCTTTTATCGCGAACCCTGCCTTTAATAAAACGATTCCCTTTGTCACATTTCACCTGAACACTTTCAGAGTTGTACTTGTTACCGCCACGAACGCGGAAGGATGGATTAATGCCCGTGGATAAGCTTGCGAATCGACACTTACTCAAGCAACCATTAATGAAGTTCGATTTGCTCTGGAAAAAGTTCCACGGCCGCAAACGATCCGAGGAGCAGCTTGTCTATCGATTTTGAGGCTAATTCGCTCGTATAGAGACATATTTGAAATTTGATTGCTAATAACCGAGTGTCTCGAAATGCTGCGATGCGAACTATACTATATTTCCAAAACATTCAATCGCTGTGCTCTTAATCAATGAAGAGTGATAAACATTGTTTATATTAACTGTTTGACTATCTTAACACATGTAACAATAGAGGCATTTTGATGTTCTGCCGATATGTATGATTAGCACTGTGTCACGTCGTTGCACGCAGGAAGTGCATACAACCCGGATCGTAATGTCGGTTGTTTTTTCCTCTTGTAGGTGCACAATACGCTGCGCATCATAAAGATAGGTCACCACCTGGGCCTGCCGGACTCGAGTTTGTTGAGCAAGATAGATCTTTTTCGTCAGTACTACTGTGATCAGCATGTGAAATAACCCTCGTATACCTCTTTTGAGTAAGATCGAATGTTTGTGCACTTTTCTAGAATAAATTTATATTTTACGTCGGTGAACAAAAAGATAGGACAGGCTTGGTTTCAATCCGAATTTTCGTTCGATAAAACCGTGTGATCCCAAATCTAATTATCGATTTTCCCGCCTTCCTTGCTGCTTTATCGCATCAGATACTCAATTTGGTATACTATCCACCAAGTTAACCGGCCTTTGCGAGTTGATGTTGCTCCATTTCCCGGTTATGGCCTGTTGCAGCACAGAAATCGAGAGATATCGCCGGCCATTGGCTCAAACCCGACGAACCGAAACACCCAAAAGATCCTCCGTTGGGTCGAGATGAGGATAGTGGACGTGCCACTCTGGACAAGATAGTTTTCGTCGTACAAAAAAGTTCACCTCAGGTTTGGTCGCGTGAACGTTCATGTTGTCTTGCTAGAATTTGCAAGTTTGGCGCCCAAAAACATGGAGAAAGGAAGGTGGCGTCGCTCTTGCGTCATCTTGTACTCGCTGTATATCATCCCACAGCTGACGAACGCGAGCTGTAGACGTCTTTCAGGGGCGAAAGCTCTGATGGATTGTGGGAGACTTACCTTAGCGGTTCTGACGCCTGAATTGGGCAGGACCTATCCTCGAATTTCTTCAGTAGCACATCAGACCATCAGGCTTATTAAAGGCACGGTACTCCCTCAGGCATGAATTTTGCGATTTGTATTTAATTGTGTAGTGGACACCTCAGCCCGTAGCAAACTCTCCGCCGCCACCACATAAAGATGGCAGCCGACCTGAGGTACATCGTGCCCAGATGCCACCTATTGTCGCCAACCCGGAGCGACCCTTCGTACACGATAATTCTATTTGCAAAAACCAGTCACATGGCGGAGTCGAACCACGCACGATGATCGTATCGACAGCGAGCACAGCAACTGAACCGCGCGCTCATGTTGGAGGTGCCATTCTTGGTATTAGCCAGGGTGTGAGATGACCAAGACAGTCAACAGCAATCTATTCCATCGAAACCATTCCCTTTAGGTCTGCAGTCCATCCTATTGTGATAAGTTTATTACAAACTATGCACGGCTATCTCTGCTAACAAATTTTCAGCAGTTGCACAAGAACAAATTTTCGAATTTGTAAAGAAGTTCATACTTTCTGTTTTTTCCGAAAATTCCGCAGATCACTCTTTATTTAGTCAGAGTGATACTTGACGTTGAGAATTATCCCTTTTCCTCCCGTGCTATACTTACCTTCTTCTAAACTAAGCAGGCGATGTTCCAGTTCCAGAAGTATACCTATGTATTCTTACAATACTTATGATTTTTCTTCCGGAAACCATCTTTGTACATGATCACGCTGCTATTCGCTTAACAAACATCGAATTAAAATGAGTTAAGAATAGAAGAAATTTCAATGTTTTTGAATATTTCATGTTTCCGAATGCAATGCCCTTTTTAGAGGCTGTGAAACCGTTAACAAGTTATCACGACAATTTTGACTACACCCAACAATTGGATGATAACTCAGCTACCTTTTGAAAACCGTGGTGTAGGCCTGTTCTTGATTGTTCTTAGGGTGAAAAAGTCAAAACAAATCCTGAATGTTTATAGGTATATCTCGGACTCCTGGATTTTTCTTTCGAGAAATTATCGTCCAGATTTTTTGTCTGATAGGAGCTCATAATCATTAACCCCTTGTGTTTTTTTCTTTGAAGAAAATTGATCATTAGCTTTAAATCTGCTGCTGTGCCTGACTGCTGCTGCCGTTTCCTCCTTTCCTTGCTGTTCACATTTTTTCTTAGACTTTTTTCATAAAAACTGTACGCAATGTGTCTCACGGTATGCTAGTATGTAGGTGAGGTTTTTTTTTTGAGGAGATGGGGTTATCCAGTATGCATTTCCGACAGCTTTGGGCTGAAAAAACGTGTTGAAAAACAGTTCCATTTTGATCGGAATGTACAGAACCAGTTAGAGACATGGGTAACTGAAAAACGATCTCGAACTTTTCATCGCCAAGAAATTTTCAAAATATCTCTTAACGGCGGCGCAAAATTAGTGAACCATGAACCCATCCGAAAAATTGGTCAGCCTCAGGGTTGAGCAGGCCGTTGTGGCAATTTTTGTCGCGGCTACGATCTCCCCCGAATTTTAGTTTTTTTTCCAAAAAAATCCCCAAAATTTTACGACCCCCCGAGGGGGCCCCTGGGATTATATTTTTTCTCAAAGTTCTACTTAGTGTCAAATTTTGAAGAAAAGCGAAAATTGTTGTAATGATTTTCAGGATTTAGATCGGTCGCGGCTGACGTGTGGACACGAAAGGGTCTTGTATAGGCGCTTTTTTCCATTGGCGTGGACTATAAGTAGTTAGTCTCTTTCAACATAAAAATAGAGCTACCTTCCTTACTGAGGAGTTCCGTGGTAGCTCTATTGGAGTTGTAAAGAAAATTGTAGTTATTATTTAAAAAATCATTTAAAAACACAATAAATGCGTTAAAAACACTTAATTTGCAAGCAAAACAAAGTGGATGAATTATGGAGACCACCCTAATACAAGAAAATAATGAAGAGACAAAAAAATCGAGAAAATATGTTGAAAATGAAAGAAAAAATATTCAAAAAATTTACTTTTCCTCCAAGGTGAAAAACTGCGTTGGCTGCGTGCGAGTGCAAAGTCGTGTCATCAGAGCGCGTCTGCGCAGGGCTTTCTTAGGGAACTTAAGGGCTTAAGAAAACTCCCATTACGTCGTGATTGAGGAAACTCTAACTTTTTTGTTATTCTACGGTCCCCAACATTCAAGTATTATTCAAAAATAGCTCCTAAAACGGAGTTTCAAGCGAAAAAATTAGTTGTCTCCTTTTCCAAAAATCCACATCTGGCCACATCGCAGGACACAACGGGATTCGGGTTTAGAAGGGAACAACTCTGCGAAGGTAGAGAGTTATGCGGACATCAAAAACTCAAATTATAGAGAACCGGCCGAAGCGCCGCTTCGCGGCGCTTTGTCCGGGAACCATAAGCCGGGGGGTTCGCGTTGCTTCGCGGCGCTCTGTCCGGAAACTTTGTGGCTTTTTTAAACAAATTAAATTTCTCACGGTCAGGAAAACCCCGGCCAAAGCGCCGCTTCGCGGCGCTTTGTCCGGGAACCATAAGCCGGGGGGTTCGCGCCGCTTCGCGGCGCTCTGTCCGGAAACTTTGTGGCTTTTTTAAACAAATTAAATCCCTCACGGTCAGGAAAACCCCGGCCAAAGCGCCGCTTCGCGGCGCTTTGTCCGGGAACCATAAGCCGGGGGGTTCGCGCCGCTTCGCGGCGCTCTGTCCGGAAACTTTGTGGCTTTTTTAAACAAATTAAATCCCTCACGGTCAGGAAAACCCCGGCCAAAGCGCCGCTTCGCGGCGCTTTGTCCGGGAACCATAAGCCGGGGGGTTCGCGCCGCTTCGCGGCGCTCTGTCCGGAAACTGTGTGGCTTTTTTAAACAAATTAAATCCCTCACGGTCAGGAAAACCCCGGCCAAAGCGCCGCTTCGCGGCGCTTTGTCCGGGAACCATAAGCCGGGGGGTTCGCGCCGCTTCGCGGCGCTCTGTCCGGAAACTTTGTGGTTTTTTTAAACAAATTAAATCCCTCACGGTCAGGAAAACCCCGGCCAAAGCGCCACTTCGCTGCGCTTTGTCCGGGAACCATAAGCCGGGGGGTTCGCGCCGCTTCGCGGCGCTCTGTCCGGAAACTGTGTGGCTTTTTTAAACAAATTAAATCCCTCACGGTCAGGAAAACCCCGACCAAAGCGCCGCTTCGCGGCGCTTTGTCCGGGAACCATAAGCCGGGGGGTTCGCGCCGCTTCGCGGCGCTCTGTCCGGAAACTTTGTGGCTTTTTTAAACAAATTAAATCCCTCACGGTCAGGAAAACCCCGGCCAAAGCGCCGCTTCGCGGCGCTTTGTCCGGGAACCATAAGCCGGGGGGTTCGCGGCGCTCTGTCCGGAAACTTTGTAGCTTTTTTAAACAAATTAAATCCCGCACGGTCAGAAAAACCCCGGCCAAAGCGCCGCTTTGCGGTCCTGCTCCTAACGATTTGTAGAAATGCAGTTACCGCTTCTATTCGAGAAAATTCTCATCAACTGAAGCGTGCACTATCTCTACACGAATGATATCAATGGTCCGCCACAACTCTGCCGCTTACAAAGAGGTCCAGTAGTGTGTGAAAACACTACATTTTCCTGTCCTGACAGTTCAATTAATGATTTCTATTTCACTTAAAGACTTTTTGAAACTGGATTGGAACTGGACTCTCTCAGGACTGCTCTCACAGAAGAAATGAAAATTTGCCCATGATCCTTGCACGATTTTGTGTGGCGGGCCTTCTCAAACCCGGCAGTGCGCAGCTCCAGACCGTAATTTCACTCCGATAAGGACGCTGCTCACAGTCTGATACAACGAATTTTCGGAACTCTCCACAGTTTCCCCTTCATCTTTGTGATTAACGAACGATTCGTTCAAAATTCTTCATAACCAAAATTTAAGGTCCACTTTGACGTGTGGATTACACGTCAAGTCCGAAAAAGGCCGCTGTAGGTGAAGCTGAAAATGGGACACCATAGCTAGGGTTCCTAGCTCAATAGAAACCGCTAGTCGGTCAGAAAGGTTTTCAAATTTTAGAGTAACAAAACTGTATTCTCCTCATTACGAAAATCTAAAAAAACACAACTGAGAAAAAAAGGAAGACACCGACGACAGAACTTTCATCTAAATTTTTCTGTGTAGGGATTAGTGAAGCAGTTTGGTCCTGAGTGAACTTCCAGTACCGCGTCACACTGCACTGACTGAACGCTAGGTTTTGCTGCTTCTGCTCCCTATAATCCGTATCGGTGGAGAGTCCCAAGAAGCATTGTTATTCCCCCACCTGCGGTTACCCAGTCACCCCTCTTACACAGTTTCTGCAACACCGTAATTCAGAACACCAAATTCATAGTTGTTTCCGCGAACCCTTAATTTTTTGTATATTGCTCCAGTTTTCATGATTACCGTAGAATGGATACTGCGTAAGCAACGTGATTTCGTACCTGCAGAGTGCTGTAGTAGCGCGCTGATATGTATGGCAGGGTTCAGAGCAGCTAAGAGCGGTGACTCGCCATAATTCTTTTTTTTCTGGAATTCCGATTCGGAAAACAGTGAGGAGGGAACTGGCCAACGAAAGAACGACGTTGATCAAATTCCAGCCTTAAGCCACTGCCTTGATCATAAGTGTGAGCTCACTAACCGAATAGAGCGTTATGTGCCTTGTCGCAATAGATCAGTAGCGGGGATGAGCGGATTTCCGATGGTTTTTGGCCTTCAGATTTCTGAATTCCGATTTGCGAAAAAATGCCCCAAAATGCGGAAAGTATCGGAAATGATTAGAAGATCACAATTTTAGGAGGTTACGCATTGTAATTGCAAGACATTAAGGGTGTTCTTTAAGAGCTAATCCTGAACCGGAGGTTTGTTTTGATGTTAAAAAAGAGCAAGGAGTAAGGTTCCATATGTCAACAGGATCTATATTTTTTCGAAATGAACCAAAAACTCACTGTGATTGGGCTCTTTTCCTCAAATTCAGGTTGAACCATTCTCAAACAGGGCTCTTTTTCAGAGATATTTGGATTTGTCCATGCTTTTATTGAATCTAATAGGGTCCTGCGGTGTTTGTTTAGGTGGAGACAGCAGGAACGGAGTGAACGTATGATATCTTCTCAGAATGTGTGGTGTAAAAAATGGACGGGGCTTCGAAGGGCAGACGCGCGATCGAAACTCTGTTTGCCGGTGGTGTCGCGAAATCCGCACTGCTCGCCGCAATGAGCGCGCCTTGCCCATCCGCTAGACCATGTTTAGCAAGTGGCCATTACCTACTATAGTATTTTTGTTCAATTGTACTTGTTGTGAATCTAATGGTCTATATACATAGCTCTTGTTATCGAATGGTTACACTCACTATTTAAGTTACGGTACACAAACTGATAACTTATTGTGCTACAGTGAATTAGTGAGTGTTGTCTCGCAGTCAGGATATCTAAAGTGTGCTACCTGAAAATAATTAATTGAAGCGAAATTTGAGCAGATTTGTCCGGATTCTCGGTTTTTGTCGTGTATCCGAATTTCGTGAAAATTAAGAAAGAAGAATAAGCCTCATTAAGTCTTTTTATTGGGAGGAGATCTCCTCCCAGCTAGAGACTAGGAACAGTTTTGAAGGCTCATTAGATAAGAAGAAGGGTAGTTACATACAGCCACCATGGGTGGTTGGAATCCATCCAGGTGAACTTATTTCCGATTATCCGATTTCCCGATGGTTTTCGGCCTTCCGATTTCCAAATTACGACTCCCGAAATTCCAATGGTCTTTCCGATTTCCGAATAACGAAGTTTCGAAAAAGACTTCGGCTCATCCCTGATCAGTAGCCTCTCTAGGCTTTCATGCATTGCCGCGCACTTGGAGTGGAACAGTAACTGAACAAAGACTATTGTTCAATGTCGTTTTGTCGTCGGTCCGCACCCGCCCCATAACTTCCAGAGCGCCATATTAAAAAAATCAAAAGCCGTCTTCGCAGGGACTTAGCCTAACTGCCACTCCTTTCAACTTACCAAAATCACCCATGAAATCCACTTTCTTTTCGACAGTGGTAAAGGCCCATACACATGCATTGATTCTCTTGAAATTTTGTGTTTCAGCCTTCAATGATAAGTGAATTCCTTCGTATTTTGATAACGGTTCATCGGGGTTTGGGGCGGGGTATAAGTCCGGGAGGTGGTTCTAAGTCACGTCGATGATGTTGTAGTGTCACCAACGCACGAAGGTCGTGACCCCAGGTGATGCCGAGAATTGAATCTCCTCCACGTAATGAGGGTGAAGTCGTTTGGCTGAAGAAAGGAAAGGAACTCGAACTGCTCGCAGATTTTTTGGCTGTTTCGATGGCAGAATGTTGAGAACCGAAAAACGTAATCCCCCAACCTTCCCCTAAATGAGTGCACAATCGTATGAGCCTAACTAAACTTTGAAGGTTTTGGTGAACTGAAATGCACATACACCTCAATACTGTTTTGGAGTGGTTAGAGATGTGACGAAATAGTGCTATAGTGATGGAGGCCCAGGTGGTCGTACTTTGTGCTCCGATTCTTTTATTATATGGAAGGATAAGCCTGATGATTTTTCAGGCCAAAAAAATTTCTTCTTTCCCGATGCAGTAAACGATGCGAAATTGATGTCTACTGGGTATTTGACGCGCTGATCACGAATTTGCTATCAATTTTTCATTCAAAAGTCTCGTTAAAGAGTTATGAAGTGAGTTTGGGTTGGGGATGTTGTGTAGTATCAGAATTTGAAGGGTTATCCGACCGGTGCTAAAAGAATAGTCCTTGATTACTTTTGCAGATTAAATCCGTGAAGTTGTGGTCGTTGAAGAAGGTTTTTAGGCTACACAGACATCCTCTAATAGATCTTGGAGCTGCTTGAAAAAATTTTGATAACGGTTCATCGGGGTTTGGGGCGGGGTATAAGTTCGGGAGGTGGTTCTAAGTCACGTCGATGATGTTGTAGTGTCACCAACGCACGAAGGTCGTGACCCCAGGTGATGCCGAGAATTGAATCTCCTCCACGTAATGAGGGTGAAGTCGTTTGGCTGAAGAAAGGAAAGGAACTCGAACTGCTCGCAGATTTTTTGGCTGTTTCGATGGCAGAATGTTGAGAACCGAAAAACGTAATCCCCCAACCTTCCCCTAAATGAGTGCACAATCGTATGAGCCTAACTAAACTTTGAAGGTTTTGGTGAACTGAAATGCACATACACCTCAATACTGTTTCGGAGTGGGTAGATATGTGACGAAATAGTGCTATAGTGATGGAGGCCCAGGTGGTCGTACTTTGTGCTTCGATTCTTTTATTATATGGAAGGATTTTATGTAGATTACGGATCTTTTTTTAGATTTTGTAAATTCTTTATTTTTGACCGCCTTCATCCGTTGTCTCCTTTTTTTTCCCCGCCACGAAGTGCGAGATGATAGTGCATACGCCGGTTTTACTGTGTCTACAAGTGATGTAGCGTTGTTAAACGTTTTATTAGAGTCTTTATGTTTTTTTTGAATAATGAAATTGTAAAATGTCCATTCACTAACACATTCACATCGACATCAACACTATTCTACTGCATTCAGGACTAATTATTTACATTTAGCGTGCGTCTGTGTGGATTTGGGAGACATATTCTGCATATATATATATATATATATATATATATATATATATATATATATATATATATATATATATATATATATATATATATATATATATATATATATATATATATATATATATATATATATATATATATATATATATATATATATATATATATATATATATATATATATATATATATATATATATATATATATATATATATATATATATATATATATATATATATATATATATATATATATATATTCTTCTTTATGATATGTATTTATTAGCTTCAATGTACGAGGAACACATTGCAGAACGCTCCAGCGCGTTGCACTCTTGCGTTGCTAGACAAACTGGCTCACGTTTTAAACAGCTTCTCTGAAAATAGTCTGCTTTTTTATTGTTGCAAATGCATACATCTCACCCCGACTGACTACTCCTACCTCATTTTACCTTACCAAGTCATTTGGAAAGAATCCTATTTTTCTCCAAAAATTTTACGACCCCCCCAAATTTTCAATTTTTTCCAAAAATTTCTGAAATTCTCAAGACCCCCCGTTGTGGCGCGCCACAATCCTGCTCAACCCAGGTCAGCCTTTTGGAAAAGAATACTTTGTCCAATTCAACTTCAAATTATTTTCGTGAATCCGCGAAGGAAACTTAAGAAATGTATCACTCAGTATAGACAGTTCACGTACAGCTTTATGAAAAAAGAACCACTTTGAAGGCTCAGAAACAGCAAAAACGATGAGAAACCAGGGGGAAATCAGCGTCTGCAAAAATCAACAGCTGATGAAGAGCGATTGATTTTGCCTTCTTGGAAGACGGCTAACAGCACTGTGGCAATGATCGCCACTCATTGAAGTGTTTTCCGTTGTTAAAGGCTTCTTAATGATTTTTCCTCCAAGATTTATCACATGTTAGGGGAGGTTATCATTCCAATGCCCTAATCACAGACATTGGGGGGAATTTTCGCATGATCAGTTCAAAACTCAGAATTTCACTTAAACCTCAACGGAGATGGTCAAATGTCGTCAGAAAAGGTCAAAGGATCGTGTTCTCTTCTCCGCGCCGCTACCACCTCGGTCATGCACGACCCATGTGACTTGGCTCCCTCCCTACGTGCCTCTGCAATATGCGCGCTACTTCCACTTTCCACTCGCAGCTCGTAGCTCCCCTTTAGACCTCAGGTCCATGGCTGCGTGCCGAGGTGGGTGACATTCGGCTGCGAGCGAAGTCACCACCTCAGCACGCACACGTGCATTAGGATAGGGCGGCCACCACCTATTCCGCTTGTAATGTGAGCCACCACCTCACGCTGGGGAGGCAGCTATGAGCTCCCACCTTTCGGTGGGATTGCTACGGGCCCTCCTGTATAACACCTACCAAGTACGAGATCTCAATTCCTTCTTATAAGCGAGATATAAGCATCCACCACAGGCCCGACCCCCACCAGCCACCACCACAGGCTAGGCCCCCTTCCTGATTTTCTATCTCAATAGCGGCTAGATGGATGGATGATTTTTAACAAGTCGTCTATCTCACTTCATTGTCGCTACATCTCCTTATCCTGTTTTGCTTTCGTGCAGCGAATGCGGATGAAGAGAAATACAAGCCTGAGACAACTCATCCACCAAAATTTTGGCCTCAAAATACAGTCATATTCAAGGAGCCACATCTCGGTTCGTAGAGAGTCTTGAGCGATTTCAGAGATACCATTGTGATTAGATTGTGACCCTCTTTATGACAAGAAAAAACCTTGAAATTAATTCTCTGGGTGTCCTGTGCCTTCAAAGGCACAGAGCACCCAGAAAATTATCTTTCCGTTTTTATGCTAATGTTGAAAAGACTCACACGCTGATCACAGTGGTTTCTCTGAAATCGTGCAAGACCCTCTATGAACAGAGTTACGGCTCCCCAAAGATGCCCATATTTTAATGGTGAAAAAATGGTGAACGAGTTGTCTCAGGCCTGCATTTCTCTTCATTCGCAATCGTTGCTTTAGAGTGAGCCAGGATGAGGAGATAGTCCGCCAATGGACTGAAGAACGAAGACTCGTTGGGATTTCATCCGCCCATCTAGCCGCTATAGGGTTCGAAAACCTGGTAGGGGGTGTGGCCCATGGTGGTGAGCGAAGGAGGTCGGGCCTGTGGTGGTCGCTTATAGCTCGCTCATCCTTTGAGAAAACTAGCCGCGAACGAGCCGTGAACCTACCGCGAACCTCGTGCCTACAGCGAATCTGCCGGGAACCTACCGCGATGTTACTCTCTGCCGCGAACTTGCCGCAAACCTGCCGCGTATCTGTCGCGACCCCATCAGAACTACTTATGTTATTATTCAAGATCTTAATAAAGCCAAATCGTCAATAGTCTATCCTGGTTTTACATTTTCCGTGAAATAATGATAACCTTGATGATAACCGCTCCACTTCACCTATTGAAATCCTACAATATATGCCTCACTTCACCATTTGTTTCCTGCAAAGATGCTTGTTATCTCCTTTATTTTTCTCTGTGTTCGGTTATGTAGTTTCTTCACTTTTTAAACGCCTAACGTTCAAAATGGTGTTTCGCTTGCGCCACTGCAGACGACACATCATAAATGACGGCGAGTTTCAAAATTGCGCTTCGCCGCATCGCTGTGGTGGAATCTATCAGAAAACTATGTTTTACATTGACGTATGTTCCTTAGAAGGTGTAAAAACGATGAAATCAGAAATTATAGGGTGAATTACGTGAAGATACAAATGTTGTGGGAAGATGATGTTCTGTTGATGATAATGATGAATGATGATTAAAAATTCTGTTTTCATCATTTTTGCACCTTCTAAAAGACATACCTCAACGTAAAACATAGTTTTCCGATAGATTTTCACCACAGCAATGCGGCAAAGCGCATTTTTGAGTGTCGCCGTCATTTATGGTGTGTCGTCTGCAGGGGCGCAAGCGACACACCATATTTGACGTCGGATATTAGGTTTCAGTGCTGTTTTTCCATGCAGCATTAAGCCCTTTTTCACCTCTTTCATACGTTTTTCCTTGTCAACTACACATTTTTGTCCTTAGCAAATTAAAGACGCAGTCCAACCTCAAAATCGATTTTTCGTTTTTCTGCCTATCTTGGGGAGAACTTTCACGCTGATCACAATGGTGTCTCCAGAATCGCTCCGAACTCACTACGAACGGAGTTGCGGCTCCTCAAAAAATTCGATTTTGAACGGCTAGAAGTTCGCGGACAAGTTGCCTCGAGCCTGTATTTTCCCGTTATTCCAGGCCATCGTTCTGAAGCAGGCCACAATATAAAGCCAGACCGAAAAGAAATCGAAGAACATAGGTTTTGAATAAAGTCATTAGCGCGTCTCTACCCTATTGAGGTCGGAAAGCTGGCAGGGGGCATTACCCATTTTTTGAAGGGGGCGTGGCCGACTTTTTTCTAGCCTTTTCTCGGTTATTTGAGCTAATTTAACTTTCGCGCTTGGAAGGGTTCCTATAGGCGGCGACCAGACCATAATATCAAAAATTACCTCTGAGGTTGGACTGTGGCTTTAAACTGGCACCGTATGATGAGGGGAGGAGTGCATGTGGAAATAGCAGGCGCGCTACAATCACGACGTTGCAGCGCGGCCGGCAGAAAGAAGATCCCAAGAGGTTAACGTGTGCGGCATATTTTGCTCTCCCTCCACTGTGTTTCGCTCGTTGTGCGTGCTCGTTTCACGAGAGTTCCGTGCTCAAATCATAAATATAAGCGAGCTTGCACACGCGGCTAAATCTCTCTGACACTGGCAGCTTTCTCCTGCCGGAGAAAAAGACGAATAGTCGGAGTCGGTGCCCAATTTAGCCGTCGGAACTGCGGTCGTAGATTTACCATAATCGCCCCCTATGGGCGTCAACAGCTCGCATTCGTCAGCTGTCGGACGATCTCCAGCGACTACGAGAGGAACTGAGAGTGACGTACAGGCCATAAAACGGCCAATGTCTCACCGTCGACTGCGTACCACGCGCTGCGCGCCCGCACGCGCGTGGGAAGCAGACGGGTTTTGGCCGCCGCGCGACGAGTTTTGGCCGCCGCGCGACGTTTCGGCCGCCGCGCGGCGGCCGAAACTCGTCGCGCGGCGGCCAAAACCCGTCTGCTTCCGACGCACGTGCGGTCGCGCAGCGCGTGGTACGCAGTCGACGGTGAGACATTGGCCGTTTTATGGCCTGTATATCTTTATTCCCCCATGTTTTTGCTCGCCAAAGTTGCAGTTTCTAGCAAGGCAACGTGAACGTTTGCGTGACGAAGCCTAAGGTGAACTTCCTTTTTTTGACAAAAACTATCTTGTCCAGAGTGACTCGTCCACAACCCTGATGTCAATCCAACGACGAGTCTCTGGAGTGTTTCGGTTCGTCTGGTCTGAGCCAATAGCTGGCGAAATCTCTCGATTCCGGCGCCACAACAGGTCATAACCGGAAAATGGAGCAATATCGCCTCGCAAAGGTTGGTTAACTTCGCCGATAGTATACCAAATCTAATATTTGATGTGATAAAGGAGCAAGGAAGGCCGGCCAATCGATCATCAGGTTTGCGATCAAACAACTTTATCGACCGAAAATCCCGACTTAAAGGCATAAGAACCTAATGGCCAACGGCCGGAACAGCCAGCTCCGAACGCGGCTGCGTCGCTGTCGCGCGAATTCGCAGTGCAGCGCGCTATTGGCGTTGCGAAACAGCCGATTGATCATGTCTGAAGATTGGATTTTGACACTCCTCCACAAGAATATTCAACGAATGCAACTGTTTCGTAAGGAAGGGGTCATATAAGCATAAAATAACTGCATACCATGCGATAGGGGCTATTTCGCGAGGTGGAGAAACCAATTTCGTTTTGCAGTTCCTTAGATGCGGGAAAAACTTCAAATTTGCGGTATTGCAGGCGATTCGAAAAGCCCATGCAAGTGACGGAAGCTATGTTGATATTCGAAAACGAACCTTGGGTACTTTCCGATAGCTTCTCAGCAATTTGTTGATCTGCATTTCTTTTATTCCCTACGTTTTGGCCAGTTCTGTATCGCACCTAGGAAAACCAATGGTCCAATGGATATTTCAGTACTCGGTCTTTCGTAGTTTTCTTCAGCCTACTTCTTGTATGTCTTCACACTCACACCACCATCATTGCAATTTGGACACTAATCCCATGAGAAAAAACAACTAAAACGAAACAACGGAGCTTGTTCTGGATGGGATTAAATCATATTTGCAGTACCCGCCATCATGAGTCAAGAGTTTAAATCGCTCAGCCCCAATGAAATGAAATGTTTTGCTCCGGGCCAGAGTCGCTGACTTATATGATCTAGTTCCGCGATCGGGTTCAGTCCGCCGATTCTCATTATCATAATCGTAGAAGCGAAGCGGTTGTTTTGAGAATGATTCTAGTTGAATTTTTCAGAAACGACCTCTTTGCTTCTATGATTGTGATAATGACGAATGAACGAGATTGCGGAACTGAACTGTACCATGTATGACTAATCAGTATATGCCAATTTCGCATTCGAACAGACTTTATCTCTCCGTTTTTCACAGTAACCAATGCTTTATTAGGCAGTTTTGGTAGAAGCCATACGCTTCAAAATTAGTTGTTTACAGACAATGTCTCGCTTATAGCTGAAATAGGCAAGGAGTAGATAACATTTTTGTTTCACAGATTGGCTTACGTTTACCAATGAAATGTGTTCAGAATGACTACTCGCGTCCTTTTCCCGACAAAAATAGTGATAACCGAAGCATTCTGCATCACGGATGCTGGCAGACGAATGATATTTTCAAAAATAGCCGTAGCAATCCTTCCTTGGTCGCAATTCGTCAACATTCCGAAGGGAATAGGGCGCTCAACCGCGAATTCGCGAGACCGCGACGTAGCCGCGTTCGGAGCTGGCTGTTACGGTCGTTGGCCATTAAGTTCTTATCTTAAAGGCAGGGTTCGCGATAATTGTCGTTAAGAAGCTAACAACATCAGAATGTAGGTCCCGGGAATCATTCATGAGCTGCGAAGTCGAAATCGCAAAAAACGCGCTCCGAAACCAGTTATTTGAACCGATTGGCTGGTGTCCTTCCACCTCTCTTGGTGTCCGTCGGCCTCCGGATGGGACTGATTGCATATCGATATCACGGAACTGTTGGCGGTCTTTTCTTTTGGATGGACGTTGTGCCGTTTTCTGGAAATTCGTCCGCCGAATCGATCTCAGCTGTTTTTTTTTTCGTCGCCTGCTCCAGCATTTGCCTGCCTGGGGCGGTGCTCCAAAATTCCTTCTGAGGAATCTCGGGGAAGCAGCAGGGATGATACCGAGCTTGGAGAAGGAACAGTGACGTTTTCCCATGAAACGTTATCAGCTGTGGCAGTGATAGCAATGCTTCGTATCGATAAAATTCCCCACAATTCCCTCAGCATCCTTCGGCCTCCCTTCCAGAGTTTCAGAAGAGCGGCTTCTTCACATTTGATGTTCTCTGCTATATTTCGATTTTTGAATGTTCCAGGGTGGTCATTTGTTGTGTGAGAATCATTAACAATTATTTTATGTGGTTTTCTAACATTGTGATGCCGTTCGAGAATTTTTGTCCTTGTTTTTGATTTTCTGTTTTGAACCATTTGTTCTTTTTTGATAGAGTTCAATTTACCTTGTGTTTCCTCTAATTCACTTTGTGGAATTGTCTAAAGAGATGTTGAACGCGCTGCTAAATTTAACTGTTTTCAGAAGCAAAAAACAGCTGACTACAGCTGCATTTTTCGTAATATTCACCAATATTATTCCCTTCCCACATCACTGTCTCCAGCCCTTTTCATGAGAAAACTTTTTAATAATTAGTTGTGAAAGTTTGACAGCGACGGATTTTTCTCGATTATATTCCTGTTAAAAGATTTCTGGTGAGTGACTTGCATTATGGGATCAACATTGGTTGAAGTATTTCCGTTCGGTACTTCACAAGCCAAAAAACTTTTCAAAATATGGAGAAAAGTACAAAGAAATCGTTTCCCAAAACGGGTTAAACCTCGCCTAAGGCCATTTAACCCTCACAAAGGATTTTAAAAACATTTTTTCAATGGAAATAAATCTTCTTAAAGGCACAGTACACCCTCAGATATGAATTTTGAGATTTTCATGTAATTGTGTAGAAGACCCATTCTGTATAACACGTGCCAAATGCGAGATCTCAATTCCTCCAAATAAGCGAGATATAAGCGACCACCAAAGGCCCGACCCCCTTCGCTCACCACCACAGGCCCGACCCCCTAACAGATTTTCGGACTCAATAGCGGCTCGATGGATGGATGAATTCCAACAAGTCGTCGTTCTTCAGCTCATTACCAGACTGTATCCGTATCCTGGCTTTCTCTTACGCAACGATTGCGAATGAAGGGAAATACAGGCCTATGACAACTCGTCCACCAATTTTCCATCCTCAAATTCTAGGCATCTTTGAGGAGCCATAACTCTCTTCGGAGGTGGTCTTAGACGATTTCAGAGATACCGTTGTGATCAGCGTGTGACTCTCTCCAAGATAAGCATGAAATCTGAAAAATAATTTTCTGGGTGTCCTGTGCCTTTAATGATGCAGGAAGAAAGTAATATACAGTTGGCGCGGAGTCTACAGATACATTGCGCTCCTTGCCATGTGTTGGCGAAAATTCGGTGCACGTATGTTATAGCATATGTGCACCGGGTTGGCGCCAACGAACAACAAGAACGAAAAATATCACTAGCATCCGCGCCGACTGTAGATTAATATAGCTACTAGATACAGCTGCAGTCAGCTGTTTTTCGCCATCTGAAGAAGTTACGAAAAGAAGGCGTGTTCGAAATCTTATTAAAAATTCAATCTCAGAAAATGAATCCAGAAACACTGAAAATGAATTTCACCAAGAAAAACGAATTGTGAAGAACAGAAGTTCAAGATTAAAAGCAAAATGCCTAAGCGACATCAAAATTTCGTAAACTCAAATAAAATAATCATGATGATCAAACATCAATAAATGAAAACATGGAATGTTTAACAATCAAAATATGAAAAGAACCATAAAATGAACAAGCCATCAACCTTACACTTTTCAAGGGCCACGGAAAAAAGAGCTTTGTGAGCAGGAGGGGGGGGGGCACTATGGCGCGGGATTACGTGAGATTTTGCCCGAGCCGCACGCGTACATTTCAGCAGGAGATTTCGCCCGCGAGGAGACAATGCCCGCCTGAAGGGGAGAATTTGCTCGAGAGGGGGAGAGAAAATACCCGCATGGAGGGAAGAATTTACCCGCGAGCAGGGGAGAAATTACCCGCAAGGAGGGCAGAAAATTTCTGTCGCGAGGGCGAGTTTTTGCTTGCGCTAGAAAACATCATGCTAGCAATGAGTGGTGCTCCGTTCACTTCTATGCTGCCGTTTCTTCATTTTTTGCCTCTTTTTGGTGTTTCTCCGTTTTTTTTTGCTCCTTGAGCCTAAACCTAAACCTAAGCCTACTGCCATTGATTTTGGACGTATCTACGCCAGACCGCTACATAAGACCGGCAGAGCTGGAACGATAGCGCGAGATTCAAGAAGAACTCCAACAGCTCTCTGCGATCCTTGGCCCTAAGATCACCCCGAGAACGTGCAAAAGATATTTGGACTCTCTAGCCAAGCTTATTGGTCTGCCTTAATATCACCCCGTTACTTTTGAATAAGTTGCTTACCTCAGGGATTACCCCATGGTGACACCATTTCTCTAACTTCAGAGAAGTTGAATAGACGGTTATGCTAGGGGTTAGAATGCATTCTACTATTTACCACACTTTACTCCTCCGAATGAAGTTTAAAGGCACGGTTCGCGATAAAAATTGTTCTTCTGTTTATCCGCCTATCTTAAAAACGGTCCCATGCTGATTCTAAGAATGCCTCTGGAATCGTACAAGACCTTTTGGAAACGAAGTTATGGTCCCTCAAAAACTAAGGGAAGCATGGTGGACGGTATGTCTGAGACTTGTAACTTCCGTCTTTAATTTCTGATGTATGCGAGCTGACCTGAGTAAAGAGATAAGCTGAGAATGAGGGGAAGAACGGGGCTAATGATCGGAAACCATCGCTCATATCACGATCTCGCGTTTTCACTTGTTCACGTTGGAGGGCGGGCACTGCGATTTTGGGGTTTGCCTTGCGCTCAAAGTGGTAACTTCGGCCTCTTTTGGGGCTCTGCCTGGCTCGTTTTCATGCGTTCTCTCGACGTCAACGTTACCGTGTGCCCCTTTACTACCCATTTCTAGTGGAAACTGAAACAATTTTTATCGTGAACACTGCCTTTAAGCACCTACACTTTTTCATAGTTTTGTTCTTTTTGTAGTTTTTCGCACATTAAAATTATCTATGAAACTGTGCATTTTATATGAGGTTTCAATACACTTATGCCGTGGGCACGCGTGTGCAAGCGTTGAATATCTTATTCTACAGGTTGCGGTAGGCAGTTAATTATAAGGCAGGGTCATAGAAGAACTGTATTTTTGATGCTGGTACTTCCTCGCCTCGTGGCGGGCATTTTCTCCCCTCGTGGCGGGCATTTTCTCCCCCCTACCGGGCATATTCTCCACGCGCTACGCATCGGGCAAAATCTCCGGGCATTCGGGCAAATTCTCCGTAAACCATGGCGCGGTGCATGTGGCCACGCCCAATTCACCGTGCCGCACTAACTTTAAGCACCTTTTTAAATTTTGTCTCAATCAGGAGAGCCATTGCGGCACGGAAAAATGGGCGCGGTCAAGTGCGATACAATAGTGTCCGCCCGCTTATATAGCACCACGGAATCCCTATGTTCATAAAATGTCATAAAGAAAAAAAAAAAGAAAACCCATCCAAAAGAAGTTTCACAGTCTGGATACTTGCAAAAAAATTAAGACTGGAGAGCCATCATAGTGGGCATCAGAGTACCGACCCAGGTGTAACCGATGCGCCCGGATTTTCCGTGCCGCAACCCATGAGATCGGCCCTGTATCCGTGTGCTTGCGTGCATTTCAACCGAGCACATCTCATCACACGATATTTACCCGATATGGACTGCCAGAGCCCAACCGACGATATTGGCTCCGTATGGGACTCGATAATGTTCAACCAATACAGGAAACGCTACGCTCAAGCACGCAGGTGAGGCTTGTTACGGAGCCCGCATTCGAATATGCCTTATCAATCACGGTCCGGAGCGGAATTACGATACAACTAGGGCTCGCGGCAGAGTCCCGGATTGGTCGCGGTAGCGTAGAAGCAACATTGGAGTCGGCTTCTTGAATAAAAACACAACAAGAGACTTATCCAAACATGACGTTTTCTGTGAGATGCATAAACCACCATTATGTTTCTTTCAAGTATTGCTGCAATTTATGTGCCGTCCGTGTCATTTTTGATGACAATACAATCGGTTGTAGTTCCATTTTCCTTGGTGCACAGTACACCGACGCTAAGTCGGAGCCGGTGACATATGCTACGCCTCCTGAGTTTGCGTCAGCATATTGTGCACCGACAGAAAGGAACCATGACCGACACACTGATACGTGAATACTTTACCTCGATAAAAATATGTGTTCCAGTTTCCACCAGGAATGGGTAGTGAATGGGCACACTGTAACGTTGATGTCGAAAGAACGCATGAAAACTAGCCAGGAAAAGCTCCAAAAGAGCCCGAAGTTGCCACTTCGAGCACAAGGCTAACCCTAAAAGCGCAACACACGCCCACCGACGTGAACGAATGAATGCTCGAGATCGTGAGATGAGTGGTGATTCCCAATTATTAGCCCCGTTCTTCCCTTCATTCTCAACTTCTCTCTGTACTCAGGTCAGCTCGGATATATCTATCGGCTGCAAAAGACGGAAGTTACAAGCCTCGGACAACTCGTCCACCATGTTTCCTTAGCTCAATCTTTGAGGGACCATGACTCCGTTCCCAGAAGGTCTTGTACAATTTCAGAGACATCATTTGAATCAGCATGGGGCCGTTTTCAAGATAGGCAGGAGAACAGAAAAACGATTTTTATCGTGAACACTGCCTTTAAGGGCACAGGTCAAAGTCGAGATCGTTTGACGGTTCTCATGCACGCCTTGGATAAAATTATGCACTCATCACAATGGTGCCCACAGAATCGTTAAAACAATGACGAATGGAGTTTTGGTCTCAAAGATTGAACGGCGACAATTTCATGGACGATTTGTCTCGGACCTGTCTTTTTTTCTCGTCATTCGCAGACATCGCAATGGAGCACCCCACAATATAAAGCTAGGCTGATAACAAAAAGAAGAAAATAGCGTCCGATTAAACTCCATCGCGCTTCTCATCGCTATGAAGAGCAAGAACTTGTCGGTAGGCGTAACCTACTTTCTCTTTTCTAGGGGACTGGCCGACTTTCCGCTTCTTTTCGCGCCTATTTGATCGAACTGAGTTATCGCGTTGGGTAGGATCGCTATACATGGTGGCCGGACTATAGTTGGTGTAAACACAAAGAAGATGGCTGCGGACACCTCAGCATCGTGTGCGCCCACGAGAAATGTTGTGATCGATCGGCGCTCGCGACAGGCGCGCGGGCTGCTGAGTGGTCTGC
Source organism: Aplectana chamaeleonis (assembly GCA_029168955.1). Lineage (NCBI taxonomy): Eukaryota > Metazoa > Nematoda > Chromadorea > Rhabditida > Cosmocercidae > Aplectana > Aplectana chamaeleonis. The sequence goes on along the minus strand of JAPDOI010000046.1, from coordinate 2,342,541 downwards.
AGCCACTCCCCTTCGCGGCTAGACCCACCGCACAACATCAAAAATTACCCCTGAGGTTGGACTGTGCCTTTGAAGTATTGTTCACAAGAAAAGCCACAGTCCTCCACTTCTCCTTGGAAATAACGGATAAGTGGTGCTGTACTAGCTAAACCTAAGCGCCGCTAGATTTTCCTCATCCCACCTACCCGGTTTTCTATATCGAAAAAAAAGAAAGAAACATTTGAAGACATTACGCAAACAAAGTAATTATGCAAAGAAGGTACTTCACTCATTTACGATTGAAAAACACAATATACAAAAAATACAAAAAGCAAATTTCATCGACGACTGCGGGGTTGTCCGCTCTTGTAAGCATTCGATGTAGCACTGTCACAATTGACGATTTCACGTTTATCGTCCACTTGAAAATTTGTTGAGTTGTACGCCCATCTTCAGCTTCTGTACGTGATTGTTTTACCCTAAACCCTGGTATTGCTCGAAATACTAACCCTACCTCCATTAAATATAGATTTCCAAACAGAACACTACTCAAAATCTTCTCTTCTCACTACTCAAAATGAAAAAAAAACACTCCTAAGACGAAACTTTAATTCAAACAACTGAAGCTGGACATTCAGAAAAATAAAAAGTGCTACCAATCATTGTCGCATCCGCAAAACCATAAATGTGGAGTTTCAGGCTTGTTCAGTTCCATGATTACCTGTATAAATATTTTTTCATTTAGAATATTTAGGATCCAGAAAAGAGGCTGTTTCGCCCTTCCATCCGTAGACAGCCAAAATAAAAAAAATGGGCTTATCAGTACGGACTATTTCAAACGCATAGAGACCACTTAAACGCCTCCTTCAGTCGAAAGTTTTCACCAAAATTCTCCGAAATTTTGATGAACCGGGGGCGGGGCGGTCATAGTTCCGGCGGAATACACAGGGTTTCCAAAGGCGGTGTGTATAACGGAAAAATTATGAAAACATCACCAGAAACAGACTAGCTTTGAGCTCACTGCGGAAACTTTCAAAGGAATACGCTCAAATGGGGCCCGCTTGCCACCCGTTGCAATACAATAAAACCTGGGGCGACCGGGCCCAACCACGCATTTTTTAGGTTCTCACTGCTCTTTCAGAGTTCGATCGCTGTGCGACGTGATGGGATGATAACCATGAGCATCGGTTCCCCTCCCCTTTCAAAATCAGGAAAGTCGTTGCGGCACCAAGAAACGGGGGATGGGACAAGTGCCCCCCAGGGTTGAGCAGGCGGTTGCGCAAATTATTGGCGGAGCTACGACCCCCCTTCCCGTTAACCAAACTGTTTTAAAAATTTACGAAATTTTTAAAATTCCCCTCCCGAGATAAAAAACTCATCAAGATTTTTGAAAGCAAAAAAAGTTCGAGAATGCTCAAATTTGTGGTAAATATCGGTCAAATCGTGCAAGCTCCTCCCCATTATTAAATTTTTTCAAAAATTTTCCAAATATTTTACGACCACCCGTTGCCCTAAGTCGCAACCATGCTCAACCCAGACGACCACCTATCTGAATTTTCGCTCAAGGCTGAAACTCTCACAAACCCCACCGCGAAAATTGATTTTTTAATACAATTTTTACGACCCCCCCCATCGTGACCCATTCAGAAATTGCACAAGACAATCATCGATCGAAGCATTTTGCGTCTAAAACCAGCGTAGCGGCTTCCACGTACAAGCCAATAACGGTCAAAATCTGCGGGCCTGACCCCGATCTACAGTAACCCTGCTCTTGGTGGGAGCGACATAGATTGCTGGCGCGCATGAGACCATGGCTTCATATAATGCTGAAGTGACCAAAGAACAGGGCTACTGTAGACCGGGGACAGAGCAGTAAATTTTGACCGTTACTGGTTTTTCTACCACATACAGTGATACTGGCCATATTTCGAGAGCAAAGTTGCCGTCAACCGACAGAGAGCCGAAACGCGTTTCATGTTGATAGGAAGGGTTTTCTAGGCGAAAAACAGGTGTTTCGCACCAATATCGGCTGCGCCTATGGAACCCTCCACTGAGAGCTGCTTAGAAATAACACTGCACTCTCCTTAACGGAGAGAAATTACGGTCCGCAGATGCGGACAATCGCTTTTGCAGTACGAATCACGATGAATACGTGCTGGAACAAAGGTTAACCATGCTGGGACCTCGCAGTCTCGGCACGATTATCATCCTGTATGTGCTGCAACAGCGGTTGTCTGCAACTGCGGACCGGAATTTCGTTCTGATAAGGATAGTATACTAATCGACAACCAAAATTGCCTGATTCTACCAACAGAACAATCCCGCAACTTGTAGAAGAAGTCTCAAACAACAAGTTTATTTTGTAAATTAATAGTGAACAAGACACTGTGCCAGACTGAGCACCAGGGTCAATCAACCCGTTGGACAAAAAGCGTTCGTTGTTGCGACCCTCCATTCGTAGCATAGATTTGCGACCCCTCCATAACAATGGCCCCGCTAAAGTCTAGGTAGACCCGCCCACTTTGCTGAAGATTTGAATGCTCCTTAAAATTGCATATGTCCAAATAGCGAAAAAAAGCGAGAAAGCGGCCGCTTCTTCCAACGTGCGATTTTTTCTACTTCTCACTTTACATGAGCGGCTTTGCTTTTTTCTACTTCTTTACTGGGTCTATTTTACCGAACCGCTTAGTTAAGGCTCATAAGAGCAACGTATATGACACTGGAAGGCCCCTAAAAATATTTTTCGCTATTTGGACAATTGCAATTTTGACGAGTATTTAGTCCACTTCCGGCTCAAAAACAAATCTGAACTCCACTTCCGGCTCAAAAACAAATCTGAACAACTCGCGGTTGTGCAAGAAGCATTCCGTGGTGGAGCTGAGCTGGAACCGAAAAAAAGCGTTTCGAAAAAATCTGGCGGTGCAAACCTCCACCAATTTTTCCAGTTTGGCGACGACCCCCCAACTTTGGAAAATTTCCAACATTGCTCGAACCTGGTGTGGAGCTGCACGGGAGGGGGTCTGAGTTGGGGAAAGGAGGAGGGGAGTGGGTCTGAGCTCCAACGGACGACGAAATGGACCTTTTGATTAAAAGTATACACTTTTTACAATGTTTTTTTACGAAGGATTCTATGCTACCTTTTGATTTACATGAAATGTTGTTTTAACTAAGCTATAGTAAAAACATGACCCAATCACTCTCCTGGGGGAGGGTCAGGACATCGCAAAAAATTCGACCAAATAACGCTCCTGGGGGAGGGGAGAATCCGAGTGAAATGCGCCTCCTCCGTACCTTGTGCAGTAAGTACCCTGTTCTCAAGCAATCCAGCCAAACCTCAAAAAAAAACTTCACACCTGGTCATTCTTGACAAAGATTTCCACAGCACACTCTGCCACTTTATGCACATAACTGTGCCTCTTTTCCATTCGCAGACGAGCAAATCGAAGTACAGATTGTCCTCCCCCTGAAAAAAATTATTCCTAAGTATCCTCCGTAAGAAAAATCTTATTTGCGCTCGCCTGTATAACAGATCATAGAAGCAGGGCTGAGCGAGGTATATGACGTGCGCAACGGTAGGGGTCGTAAAAATTTGGAAAACTTAATGACTAAAATTAAAATTGGGGGGGGGGGTGACAAGACGTTGAAGCTAAGACTTAAACAGCCGTCACCGTCTGCCGTTACAGACAATCGTTTCGGAACCACATCGAAATCCACTGGCAGTAAGCCAATACAGCGAATCGCGGCGAAAGCAAAGGCAGGGTTTTCGCAGATGTGTTCTGTTGCATAAGAATGAAATTGCTTGCCTAAAACTTTTGCTTGGCAGGTACCTAACATGAATTTAAGTTTCTTCTACTGATTTACGGGCAGTTATGCGTAGATGTACATGCTTACGCCTGAGACCTGCAACTGACCCAGAATTCACGCGAAAATGTGTTCTCAGACGCTGAACACTAGTTTGGCATCTTTTTTTTTGCTAAATAAGAGCAAATTTTGTGGAGCATGAGTTCTTTCCGCTCGTAACCTGCTTTTCGGTCTTGTTCGCAGCCTTGTGCGTGTGGTCCACTCGATTCTACGAAATCTGAGTAACTATTAAATTGCTGACAAGGAAAAAAAAGAACACAAACAACAATGTTCGCTGCCGCAGATCATTTTCTAGAACATTCGCATCGCTCTTGGCTTGCTGCCAATGGAGAGCAAAGTGCTCCCCCCACGATTGCCTGTTACGGTGGATGGTGACGCTTGTAAAGGTTCTAGCTTCAACGTCATGAGGGTGAATGGCTCTCAACTTTTGAAAAAAGGGAGTTTTCTCCAAAAGACTTAGTAAGCTAAAATGAAGTAGGAATAGTCCGAGGTATTCGCTGCGCTGAATACTAATATGACATCCAATTTTTTTTGGGAGGGGGATCGTAAAAATTCTAAATTTTCAAGATTTCGCTCAATAGAGGGGTCGTAGCTCAGCCGGAAATTGGCGCAATGGCACGCTCAGCCCTGCATAGAGGTGAGTGCCTAGTGGGGCTGTTACCGGACGCAACGGGGGTGCTTGCGGGATCGTAACACTTTGTTATAGCAGCAGAAGGGTGGGGGGCACTAGGGTCACGCACTTGGGGTCACGGTAATTTTTCCAGGTCGCCACTCAACGAGAGCACCGACGCGGAGTTTTCTTCGTTATCCGACATCGGGAGAGTCGTTGCGGCACGGAAAAATAGGAGTGGCCACGGGTGCGATAGCACCATAACATTTTCGGCCCAAACAAGGGAAATATGCACATATGGGAGAGGAACGTGAAAATTTTAGACAAACTTTCCGCCTAAAAAGGCCAAAAAAAATCAGAGGGGTAAATACGATTTCCTTGCGGCGCGAAACTCGTCCACGGGGCATGACGTGAAAGAAACTCGTCCACTTGCAAAATGCATGCTTGAGAAATATGTCCCGATTTTGACCGTTTCCGCTCATTTTTTCGCAATTTCTTTCTTCCTATTCTTATAAGCAGCCACCAAAGGCGAATTTTCTGCAAAAAAAACCCAAAGTCGAAACTCATCGTGAACCCTGCCTTTATAACCCAGGGGTGTCCTATCTTTTTGGTACACGACGTAAAATATAAATCTGTTCCAGAAAAAAAGCACCAACATTCGATTCTACTTAAAAGGTTCATACGAGGCTTATTCTACATCCTGATCACAGTAGTTAAGACGCAAAAGATCTACTTTGCACAACAAGCACAAGACCGGCGAATTCAGGGGATGTCCTATTACCTATTTTGATACGCAGTGTATGCTATAACGTAAACTCGGTGCACGTAATACACGTGTTACCTGCACCAAGTTTGCGATAGCATACTGGCACCGACAATGGAGCCACTACTAACTCCGAGAGCCTCGTCGAAGGTGTGATCCTGACTTCAGGGCCCGTAGCAAACCCACCGCCGTCACCATCTAAAGATGGCAGCCAACCTCAAGTTAGTCGAAACACAACCACTGTGCGCGTTATGGGCGCGCGCAGCAACTGCGCCATGCACTCCTTCTGGACGGGGCATCATTCACATTGATAGAGGTGCTCTGTGATGAAATGTAGTAGACCAAGCGGAGAATCCTTCAAAATATAATAGTATGCCTGCAGCCCATTCCATCTTTCCTAAATCTATCACGAATCACGACTATTTTCTTTATTACACATTTTCAACACTTTCACAGGAGCTGAGTTTCCGAAGCTCTATATATATATTTTTTTATATTATATTTCTCGTGCGTTTCAAACATTTTTCTGCAGTGAAATGCTCGAAGTTTTTACAAACATAATCCAAACATTGATTTTCGCTTGAAAAACGTCTAACTCCACGTCGCCCAATGCCCGAATTCCTCGCCAGTGAATGGAAGTTCATTCGAACTTGTCTTCTTCACCACTTTTCGGAAACTACATAAAGTGGATCAAGGCTACCTGGCGTTTTTTCCCGGCTGGCAGGAGCCTGGGCGGAGCGCGAGAGTCGTTAATGAGTTGTTAACGATGCCGAGTCGTCGCGCAGGCTAATTGTCCCTCTTTACTCCTCGTAATAATCTACCAGTGGACAACAAAAGCTATCCACTGATGAAAGTATGGCTTGTGATCAAGAAATTGTAACATTTTGTAATGTGAATCACAAATATTTATTATCACCATTACCATTATGTGACGAACTCATGAATGAACTTTCCGATTTATTTATTCGTCATTCGTCTCTGTGTCGTCATTCGCCTCTGTGTTACCGCCGTGTGTGGTCGCTCGTCTCGTCAGTCTTTCTATCTAATTCAATCGATTTCACCATCTTGCCCGCAAAGAAAAGTGTCGTTGGTTGGCAATCAAGTGAAAAAGAAGTACCAAATTGGTTCCAGACAGTTATCGAGAGGTGGGATGGTTTTTTTTAGTCGATTTGATAAGATGTTTGACTTTGTTCCAAAAATGGAGGAGACCCAAAGCGCTGCCCTGACCAGGCTAAATGCTTTGGAGGAGCGTTTTGTGACTGATAAGGAGAAGGTTGTTCGTCTAGCGCTGCCCTGTGTAGCACATTATATAAGTTTCATGCAGACGCAAAAATTGTGGATTCGAAGAGCTGTGGCGTAACATGGGTAGGCATAGGAGCACAAATCGATGATCATGCCACCCATGTCTTCGATTGTGAGGCCTTAAAGCAGGTCATAGAGGCGTCTGTTCATAATGATTGCAGGAGTTTAGCGCGAATCATATCGAGATCTAAAGGCACCCTAAGGTGAAAAGTATTAGAGCTAAAAGTGATCGCCCTTGTATAATCAAAATTTACGTAAGAAGTCAAGATCTGAGAGACAGGCTGCTCCGTCATATGCGATTAGGTCGACTCTCGCTCACGCAGGAATATGTGCACTCGTACGCGAGGAAAGATTACATACGCGAAGAATTGGACTACGACCGAAGTTTGCGGAAAAACTCCCGACAATTGAACAGTCAAGAAGGGAAACTCAAGTACGTTGTTAGAGAATTCACTATTCATGAGCTTCGTTCTCCCCGTGATCTGCCGCGGCGCTCTATGCATTCTGCAATCCAATTATCGACCGTTGCTGAATCAGCGCAGCATTGTATTGTGGACGAGCCCTGGGGCCACATGCATGAACGCAGCGAACGGTGTCAGGGAGCCGTTCCGCGTGCCATGAGCGCAGCTTCGAGCAACGAGACGGCCCAGAATTTCATGGCGTCAATTTATGTGCTGCTGACGAAAATGCACTTCCCACAGCAAAGCGTACGCGAGCACTTTTTGTCATCACAGTCGATTTCATCATTCTGGTAATGTATGGGATTCATTCGCTTCTCATGTTCAAATGTGTCGGGTTTTCATTGTCCTCACGAATCTTTCGGATCGATTCTTCGTTGTCCTCGATTCTGAGCTGGCTACGCTCCATCGACCAGCTATGAGCTATGCCTTGGATAATTGCATTTTCTTCCAGTAAATGTCTGCTGTCGTCAATATTGGGCCCGCATCAGCAGGGTGGATAGCTTCTTAGTGATATGCATTGTTTCATTATAGGCCCGCCCACCCGGCGATTTTCTCATCCCCCGTCATCCACGAATGGCATGGATATCGACCGCGTCGGACACACCGGGTGATTTTCTCATCCTCACTCCATCGTTTTAATCATACGTATTGACCGGGTGGGTATAGGGTGGTGTCGGCGGGATACACCGGGTGATTTGCCCCCCCCCCCCCTCGTATAGCATAATGCTGAAATTTAGTGTTACGGATCGCATTGATACTTTGCGTTTCTTGCGTTGACGCAAACTTGGTGCCCGTATTTTATGTCTTGGGCGCACCGAGTCTGTGCCAGCGCCCAATATATACTGTCATTCTCGGGGCCGAATTCCGGTTGGTACTTACGGAATACGGCTGTTTCCTCATGCGACACGCGATAATCGTTCTGGGACCACTTGGTCTCAGCACGATTCACCTTTCTCCCAGCACGATTATCACTTGTCGCATGATGCAACAGCCATAGTCCGCTATTGCGGATCGGAAGTTGGCTTTGAGGACGATAATATATACTGTGCTTATCAGGGCCAAATTCCGGTCTAGTATTGCGTCTCGGCGCGCTTTGTGGCCGCACGCACTCGAGTAGGTCGAGTTTTCAGCGGCGAAGCCGACTCGATGGAGCTTTTCTATACAGTTTTCTCCAATTTTTCTCAATTTCCCGTTTCCAAAACCGCAGGTTTATAATTTGCCACCGGCACAAAATTCTCATTGAAGTGTATTTGTTTTTCTTTCAAGAATTTTCCATGTTTACTGCCTGATGCTCTGACATTTTGAAAACCGGTCGTGCTATTTTCCTGCATTATACTCCGTGTAGAGCCTCAACTACTGGATCCTGAAGGAGGACGGTACGCGATTGAAGACACCCCGCTCTCCATCTCTTCTATACTCCACCCTTTTTCAATTGGGTTTCATCAGTTTTGTTTACCGTGAGGATTTTGTGCTGGTAGCAATTAATAATCGTCTACCAAAACCCACTTAGAGGCAACGGATTGGCGGCTGCGAAGCTGGAAACTCTTCCGACTCGGGGCGTGCAGCCGCAAAGCGTGTCGATACGCAATTGCGGACCGGAATTAGCCTCAGAGAGGCACAGTATGTATATAGCTAGGTCCGTGGCTTTTTTCCTCTGAAAAAAAACTTTTACATTCAAACCGCGGCTGGCGCGGTGGTTTAAATCTCACCAGCAGCTTGCTGGTAATCACAAGCCAGCCGCTGGTAAGATCCAAGCCGCGGCCCCAGCCGCGGTTTGAATTTAAATGTTTTTTTTTCTTGAGGAAACAAGCCACGGACCTAACCAATATATATTTTTTGTTACATGGGCAAGCCTATGTGTGGGGGCATTGAATAAACGAAACGTAGAAAACAGCGGTAAGGAACGCAAATCATTAAAGCGATCCGTGCCGACTGTGAATTTCTGAGACTGCAAACGATCAGTCAACTCTAAACCCGCTATCAGTTCTTATATTCCTGCTAACAAGGTTCGATAGACCGCAGCTAGTATAGGTACCTTCATTCACATATTTCAGCAAGCAAAACGGGGCCATCCGACAGGCAGTCTCTTCTCATGCATTTCGCCAGAGAAGTCAGCAGTTTGGGCGTCTACGAACGCACAGCGAAGCATGTTGAAGAACGTATCAAACAGGAAAACAAGAAGGTTCGCGACTACCTGCGATTAGAGGTGAGATGCAATTCTTTGAGATTGATTATGAAGGCAAGAACGTAAGTGAAGTGCGCCAGAACGGGGCCACCGTAATTTCAGGAATGATGTTATGCAGCCCCCATTCGGCTCTCGTAAACAAAATTGATGATACTCACTAGGTAAAGGGTAGACTATAAAAGAAGTGGAGAGCGGTGTGTCTTGATTCACACACTGTCCTTCTCCAGGGGTCAGCAGGTGAGGATCTGCCTGGACTACCAAGCAGGAAAACAGCACCACCGGTTTTCAAGATGTAGCGAAAAGGATAGAGCCCCGACCAGAGCTCTAATATTAGTGCTGCAATTTATTTTATGCTCTTGTGGGAATCTCCGCCGCTCCTTCTTTCTCGGGTAGTGCTTATCACTAACACCCCCTTTTCTTACGAAACATAGAACAATTGATACGTATCCTCTTGCGGGGTGAAATTACTGCCGTCTACAGCGTCCGTGTGCGCGTATGTTGCGTCTCCCTTCCTCCACACTTTCTCGCTGTCTCTAACCTAGTTCCACACAAACGCGACGAGACCAACTAAAGTTTTTTTTTTCATTTTAGTCGTATTCATATACATATTTTTAAATTCTCGCACGTTTAGAGTACCACAATACAAGAGACCGGTAATGGACTTGGACCGAAAATCACGCCACTGCCCAAGACATGAAATCCTATTGGCAACATTTTCTACCGTATTGCGCGATATTATATAGCCATTTTCAGAGGAGGACGAGTACAGTGGTCAAGAGAACCTCGATTCGGTCATCACCCCTACTCGCCGAAGTAAGCTTGGCTTACTGAACCCCAAGGTAGCAGCAATTATTAATACCGTAATTCCATTGGATCTCTATTGCTTACGTATTGCAGGTGGAAATCGTGGACTTCGACGAGGTAGCCGATTCAATTGCTGAGGACTCCTAAATCCATGAAGTCGCAGAACATGCCGACGGAGTCGCTGAAGAGTTGGATGCCGATAGACCTACAGAAGAGCCCGACAACAGTGGAATGGAAGAGGAGCCCGAAAATGGTGGTGAAGTGGGTGCGGTGACCCCCTTGGTGACTAGGACGCCCAGCACGCGACGGAAGCGCTCCGCTGCCGCGTATGTTTCTTCTAATCTGTGATGTATTCAAAATACTAGACGAAAATAGCGTGCGGTGTCGATTGCCACAAAGATAAAATGCTTTGCAACCTTCATTTGAGATTGTGAGTCGGTCGGTTTGATATAGAAGTGCCACTGATACCATCACTTTATGCCCTTGTGGCAATGGCCACCGCCCGGTATTTGAAGTTTACTATTGAAAATTATTCGAAATTGGGCTCTATCGTAGACGGGGTGGGGGGCGCCCACGATTCGTGACAGGAATGAATTGAGCCACCGATCGTGAAGGCTACCAATCGAAGTATTTCTATAGAGCTTTTATAAAAACAATGTTTGATATCCATATCAGGCCTTTCCTTTATCAGAGTTTTTCTTCATTTCTATGAATATATCTTAAAAGCTATTCATACTCCTAACCTCCCGCACTGACAGAGCGGTCCGCGCAGACGAAGAGGTGAGTATGAATGAAATTTTATGGCTCTCGCTCCGCCAGTGGTGTATGAATGGTCCAGCGTCGCCGCCATGGCGGAGCGGGATATTTGGTGCTGTTCTCTCAAAACACAAGCGAAGAATGAATGATACCGCTCTGAGAGATAGATGTTTTTTGTGAAGTTCTAAGGTAAACAATGACTAATAATGTTATCCTACATCTGATATTGGAGAAATTTTTCATTTTTCACAAATGAGTCTTGAGTGGATATGAATCACTCAAGAGGCACCGCTGTGGCGGGGCGGGAAAAGCGGTGTAGGCGGAAGGCATGAAATTTCATTCATACTCCAAACTTCCCGCTCTGTCCGCGCGGCGGCTCTGGCAGAGCGGGAGGTTCGGAATACGAATATATCCGTAGGCCTAGTGCTACTTTCCGCGATGGGCGACGCGACATTATGTTTGGGATGGATATCGACAGAAAATCAATATGGTTCAAATGCACTGTCGCTGTCGCGCGTCGTGGCTAGTCTGAACTGGCCTTAGTAAGCTCAAAATACCGCGCGGTGCCCATTGCCACAAAGCTATGAAAAGCTTTTCCACATTCATATGAGAGTTTGAGTCGGTCGGTCTGATACAGAAATGTAACTGATATGATAATTTCATGCCGTTGTAGCAGTCGGTACTACGCGGCATTTGTAATTTACTAAATGATGATGTCAGTTGCATTTCTATATCAGTCCGAGCGACTCGGATTCTCAAATGAAAGTTGCAAAGCGTTTCATGATTTTGTGGCGATCGGCGCCGCACGGTATTTTTTGTCTAGTATATATATGGGGTGGCCTCCCCCGTCTAGGATGTACCCCAAAATTGTTCTGTTCCAGGTTCTGCTTGATAAATTATAACTGCCTTTTTCAGCGATGTGAGAGAGACTCTCTCATTGTTCACCGACAAACGTTCGGCACTCTACGAGGAGGAGAAGAAGGCGGCGCTGCTGCGCCAACACTACCTGCATGAGAAGATCGCGGGATCGAAGATGAAGAAGGACCTCCTAGCCATATCGATCGAGCGAGAAAGGCTGGCATTGGAGAAGGAGAGTCTACAGGTCGAGAAGCTAAGGAAGGAAGCCCTGCGTGATAGTAGACGTTATCGCCCTTTTTGATGTTGTAGCGATTTTGTTCAAATTTTAAAACAGCGTAAAAATTTGAATTGAATTTGAAAAGAGTTGTAATGATTGTTTGATGTTTATGTGAAAACAGCCGCTAGTTGTTTTTTATATAGTTTGTGTGATAATAGAAGACATCTCAAATATTAGTTTTACTACTCGAAATAGAAGAAGTGTTATCATGTATTTGTTTACAATGAAGTGTTTGTTTTTACCTACTCTAATGAGATGTCATCAAAATATTAGTTTCAAAATATCAGTAACAGCTTATAGCAGTAGCTTAGGTAGAAAAATATGTATCAACTATCCATTGACGCAAGGCCTCGCCGGTGGCTGTGTCGGGTACCTCAATATTCGGAACTTCTGGCGTTCGCTCCTCAGGTGGTGGGTGGCCAGAATCGCGGATTGGGGGTTCGCCCAGATCTATTGCGAGATTCCTCAAGCAGCATGCAGCTATTATAATTTTTGCGCACTTCTCCGGCTTGTGTCTGAAAAGGTTATATTCGCTGCAGGGAGGCCTTTTACGATGCTATTCTTACCTCAGCTCTAGGTGCAGCGCAAGGAGCTGTCTTTTCAGACTCCCAAAAGCTCGCTCGACGACCGCTCTGTCTCGACATTGAGCCTTAGTGAACTCCTCTTCTAGAAAACCAAAATCATTAGGAATAAGAAATTTTTGTGATGAGCGGCGTTTACCCTGGGGCGTTCTGTCTTCTCGTAGAATTGGCTTTAGAATGAAATGTTCAGAGCGCTATACTTTGACCGAGTCGAATGATTCGAAAAGTCATTCGATTGAAAAATTCGACTACGAATTATTCGAAAAGCCGAATATTTGAAAAAGTCGAATTCCCGAATTACTCGAAAAATCAAATATTCGAAAAGTTCAAGATCCCGAATTATTCGGAAAGTCGAATATTCGAAAACGTCAAAATTCCGAAATATTCGAAAAGTCGAATATTTGAAAAGTTCAAAATCCCGAATTATTCGAAAAGTCGAATACTCGAAAAGTTTAAAATCCTGAATTATTCGAAAAGTCGAATATTCGAAAATTTACGGAAACATTCGAATGAATTGAATAGTCGACTTTTTCGGATAAATTGATTTTTCAAAACATTAAATTGACCCACGAGCAGGTTGCGCGCCAAGGATGCACACATACGCAAATCGTAGATGTGTTTCGAAATCAAGGTGGAGCGAAACTATCAATGATGGCTCACTCATGTGTCACGCTACTCGAAAGGAGTCCTCACCATAAGGGCGTTCAGAGCTCATTCGTGGCGCGACGCGGCGCTGTAATTAAGGCTTCGGCATAGTGACCAAGGATGCGAGCAAATGGGGGCGTGGCTTTAAAAACTCGTCGCCGGCGACCCCGCACAGTGTGATTTTGATTAGAGCGCGGATGGAGTTTAGAGACTTTCATTCCATCATTTTGGTGCTGCCGAGATGTCGTACGTTCGTGCCGTGGCAGTGTGGAGGAAAGAGGTACTCTTTCGTGATAGTCGACCCACTAGCGAAATTTCATGAGAAATGTTTATCCCACTAAAGCCGTCAAATGAATTAGACTTTTTCAAACACACTGAACTGTTTGATGACTGGAAAACGGCAAGCGTCACTCCGTCTCCCAAGCCTGGTAAATCGCCATCCACAGCGAAGGGATACAAGCCAAGAAGTCTTTTATCAACAATCGTCAAGGTCGCTGAGGAACTGATCGTGAAAGAGCTTGCCGAGCATAGTAGCAAACAGCAGCACCAGCATGGATTCCACAAATAACACTCTATCACCACGGCGCTGCTGCAAACTGTGAGCTATGTTTTGGATGGCTTCGAGGCCAAAAGACCTCAACGCTCTGTTGGAGTGGCCCTGGACCTTACGAAGGCTTTTGACTCTGGCAGAAGCGATGGATAATCGCAGTCATTAAAGGGCGCCAAGCAAAAAAGCTGTTTCAAGGACATGTCTTTCATAGCATCCCTATTGCCACCGGTGCCTCTCAAGGAGGAGTTATATTTTAATGTAATGCGCTATTCCTTGTCCAGATGATGTTCGCATTGATATTGATTAAGAGAGACGCTCCATTTCGAGAATAAAAATCACGAAAATGGAAAAAATGGCATTGAATTTCACAAAAACTGGCGCTATTCCACTTTTTGAATTTCAGTTGAAACTTTCCGCTCGGGACTGCTGCCAGGATTAATTTGGGCGGTCATGAGATTTGTTGGGAGACTTTCAAAAGGGTGTAGAAGGTCACGCCGAAACGTATATCTTCATCGGTAGTTAGATGCTCTGGATTTATATAGGCGCAACCTTGCCTACAATGCGTCTTTCTGAGTGCTGATCACGATGTAATTCACCATCGGCTCAAGATTTTTCGTGGATTGCTAATTTCTTAGGTGTATAAAACGTCACTCAGCCACAATCAGTGATCAATGTCTTGAAAGCCTGCATAGATAGAATTTCAGTCCAATCTAAAATTGAACAAAATCACCTCACACACATCGTAATCAGTTAAAAAGGGGCAGGAGTAGTTAGTAGTGTTTCAGCTCTTTTTTGACTTGCAAAATGAAATAACGAACTCATATTTTGTTGAAAACATTCCTTTAATACTTCTGGTCGTCTTCGCCTTTGCCAATCACTTCATCGCCTCCACTCTTCTCTACTGCCTTTAAACTCCCTTCCCTCCACCCTTGCACAGCTCAGACCCCCGGTGTGAATATTCAAACCCCGCGCCGTACCCTGGGCAGGACGAAAACAAAAGTCCAGCTCCATGTTGAGCACCCACAAATGAACCCATTTTAGATTGCAGAACATTAGACCCTATTATTGAGAAGAGAAGAAGATGCACCCTGTCAAGAATATAATGTGTGCATTTGGTAGTGGACGCAATATTGCGTCAATTCTATTTGCTAGCGACCAGCCGATGACCGATCACGTCGTTGAGGACTCTCTGTCACGGCTACCCCGTTGCACCCACGGCGCCCCGTCGCACCCGCGGCGAGCGAGGAACAACTATCCTCTGGTTCCCAGCCAGATTTACTCTGTTTGATCGCTCGCTTGTGCGGTAGAGACTGAGAGAAATTGTGGGGAGAAAGAGACCCAGCGTGCGTACACACGCAGACGCACGCGACGAACGGAACTAAATCACACTCGGAAACAGAGGATAAGAAATCTCTGGCGCCACCTCCAAGGCGGTGCGGGTCAAAGTTGGGCCTTACCTGTGACATGCACAGAAATTCCTGGTTTGCACTTGCGTATACAGCACCGTAGGATAGTCTCATAATTTTTAAAGGCAGTGTTCACCATAAATCTCGTTATCGAGGTTTCAGTGCGAATTACTAAGTTGGCAGATGCTGGAGGGGATATGGTCGAAGAAAGCAGCGAAAACGGGTCAGATATCGATAAAAACGGCTCTAAAAGTTATATCAGTGCGCCTACCTATCCCGGTCCGCCCCATCATTCGGACGAGCTTGCGGCATCGCACACGTTTCGATGGGAAACTGCCAAGCAACTCTGACGCGTCCAGCCTGATCGATTCGCGCAGATTTCGCGATTAGCGCGCTCTTGCGGAAACCAGCAGGGCACATGATTCTCGTTCACGCCCTGAACGTTAGAAACAGTTATTTTAGCTTATTCTGAACGTTTTCGTTGGCTGTTTCTTCACTATTAGTCATCTCACGACCAAAGAAGCCCATTTTTGGGTCGAACTCGAGTGCGATATCCATCGTGAACACTGCTTTCAGTGCTGGAGTGGACCAAAACTGAGAAAGAAGTATTGATTGAATCGGCGAAACCGTTATGGCTCTTCGGGCGGCGCTGGATAAGCGGCACGCGCGTCCCGCGCGGTGAGAAATTTCATAGTACACCGCGCTTCCAGCGCGTCACGCGCATGCCGCGTTTGCGGCGAGGACTATGAAAGATGCCTAAGAAGGCGCCGGCGGGAGGTTTCAATAGTCTATTTGTGAAACAGGTGCTAGAGTTATTATTTTGTACTAACCTCCTATCGAAATTGAGTAATGAGAAGCAGTTGTTTGCATTATTTGCCGCACATACTTAATAATTCGTATATTTTTCTGATATAGCCAACCGTCTCGTAAATACATAGTTTGTTTCCTTTCCTGTTCGACAGTTTAGTTCAGTCTCAAAAGAAAGATAGAATATGCTAGCTGGAGTAATTTAGCTTTTTTTCTGGAAAGCAGTGGGAATGTCAAAAAAATTTTTTGACTTACTCGAAAAGTCGAATGAAAAAAATTCGAAAAATCATTCGACAGTCGGTCGAAAAAGTCGACTTTTTATTCGAAAAGTCAAATATTCGAAAAGTTAAAAATCCCGAATTATTCGAAAAGTCGAATATTCGAATAGCTCTAAATCCCGAATTATTCGAAAAGTCGAATATTCGGAAAGTTCAAAACCCCGAACTTTTCGAAAAGTCGAACATTCGTAAACTTCAAAATCCTGAATTATTCGAAAAGTCGAATATTCGAAAACTCCAAAATTCCGAATTATTCGAAAAGTCCAATATTCGAAAAAATTCTGAAAATGTAAAAGTATAGTAGGCGCTCTCTGCAGGCACTATCCCGCGCTTTATGCGATTTTTTAGTTCGTCATATATTCTGCTGTCGCTAAATCCCTAAAGGCATCTCATCATTGGTACAAAGTAGAACTTCCAAAAAATTGCTCACGGTGCTTTCGTGCGCGCTACCCGGATATCTAGCGCTGACTCAGAAAATTTTTTGCCTATGATCTGCGATAACGCTCACATTCATGGATGGGAAACTTCTCCTGAATCAGCTGATTGTACTTGTCAATTGCAGGACTTTCGGCTTCTCAAAATACCTGTTTATAAACATGTAATCATTTTCATGCGGCCTTAGAATTCGGACATGGGTCCCGTCCACAGCCCCAACGATGCCAGGGATTTTGCAGATGTTGTAGAATCTGCAAAAAAAAGATGCCTTAAAGTCACATTAATACGTCTGGAAGCAGAAAGCTACGTACGCCGCGCTAATTGTAGCTTGCTCACTCTCGCTAGGCCAACAAATGAACTCATGCCTGCGTCTGTAAAAGGCATCGGCGACTTCCTCGACGATCCGTGATACAGTACTCTGATCTACCCCAGCCATAATACCGCTGTTCCGCTGCAACGTAGATTGAAAGCAAAAAATCTATTATTTTACCGACTTAGTAAGACTCGCCTGTAGGCATGCACCACCAATGGTGTCCAAAAAGATGGCCAATCTTTGCACAGCCGTGAGAGACTCTGATCGAGTCGTCTTTGGAGCAATGTCATCACTAATTAGGCCAAGAACATGGCGGAAACCTGCCGGCGTAAACCGATATCGGCGTTGGAAACGCTCATAATCCGCTTCGCTGAGTGGATCATCTCGCGGCAGGAATCGCCGCGGGGTCGCGAAGCGGATTAGAGCTTCGATTTCATCCCTTTCGATGGCTTCCATCCCACGAATTGGTAGCAAACACGACTATGACGACAAAAAATGCGCGCGTGGGCTTTGCTGTGGGAAGTGCATTTACGTCCGCGGCACATCAATACACGCCATGAAATTTGGGGCCGTCCCGTTGCTCGACGCTGCGCGCATGGCACGCGGAGCGGCTCCCTGACACCGTTCGCTGCGTTCATGCATGCCGCCCCAGTACCTCTATTTCCACCATACACAACAACAGCTAGGGACACGACACTCAGAATTTGTCTGTTCCGACCCCCAATAATTTCCCTCGCATTTTTGCAAACTAACTGCTTTCGAAAAAGTTCGTTTTACTCAACGCTCGTTCTGTTGTTAACAAAACACCGAATCGCCTTCTCGCACAGGATCATTACGGAGTTTTTGTAACAGAGAGCTGGTGCAAGCCAAACACGATAAATGATGCAGTTTTAAGTTATAGTTTAAAATATGCTGCTTACCGTAGTGACAAGTTGGGGGGCAGACCGGGAGGAGGCGTATTAGTACTCGTCCACAATACAGTGCCGCATCGCGTACTGACCACAAGAAGGTTCTCGGAATTCTGTCAAGGGGTAGTCACACAGACTAATTTAAAGCACGAGCAAGTTCTTGACAATAGCGATTTACAGGAGTCCATCTTGTTCTGTTCCGGATTTCTTGGAACTAGTAGAGTTTCTGGTAGAAGTTAGTTTGAATTGGAATGGTAATATCGTGGTTCTGGGAGATTTAAATTTTCCGCTCATTGATTGGAAAAATATGACACATCGTGGTAGTGCCTCCTCGCAATCATCAATTTCTTTCGTAAACTTTTCTCAACACTTCAAACTTACGCAAATAGTAGATGAACCAACCCACGGGTACAATGTCTTGGACTTTATTCTGACCTCGGAAATCGATTCAATTCGAAATGTCGTCATATCTGCTCCTTTTAGCACATCAGACCACAATATGATTTCCTTTGTTATAAAAGATACAGAGTCCACTCGCAGCAGAGTTAAAAGAAGTAACCGAAATTATGCCAAAGGGGATTATGATGCTATTGTAAAATATCTCGCATCCGTTGACTGGGTAGCTTCTTTCAATGACTCTAACGATATTGGCAAAAGTTATAATAGTTTTTTTTTCGAAGTACATACCTGCACAGAGATACAGTGAAGGGCATAAAAATTGTCCAAGGCATATACAGACTCTGAGATCAAGAGTAAACCGTTACCATTCTTGCAAAAATGCCCTTTGAAATGGAAGGTGTGTTTCATACGCTAGAAAGCTTAAAAAGGCACTAGCTCGTCATTCCATTTCGCAAGCTGCCAGTAAAAATACAAAATGCTTCTTCAACTACTGCAACCAGAAGCTAAACTCGCATGAATCGATACCGGATATCAATAGTCAGAGTTCCGAGATGTCAATGGGCGACTAGGCTAAAGTACAAGTGTTTGCAAACTTTTTTGAGTCTGCGTTTAAAATGCACACGTCTTCCAGGGTAGATATTGATCCGATCACGCAGGAAACTCTGGATTGGGTCGACATTTCCAATGATGTGGTGTACGGCTTTCTACGCAAGCTTCCAAACAGAGACTCCACCTCGCCCGACGAAATTCCCTACGTGTTTCTCAAAAAAGCGGCTCTTGGCCTTACGTCTCCGCATCATCTGTAAGCGAATCGTCACATATCTTGGAGGTGGGACGTTTAGGCCGATGGGCTAGAGTGCAGAGACAAGACTCCGCGGCAGAGTCAGGCGCGGCAACTGGTTCGCTAAACCTCATCCTTGGCGTTCCCTGTTTCGACGCGTATCTGGGAATCGCACGACGAAGATTTGTGTTTTGATGTTTCTTGCTTGGTTATAGAAACACTAGTTTAGGTGAGTCCGAATGAGAATGGCGGCCCACGCGGCCGGCATGCTTGGCAGGCGGCCGTGGCGTGCGCCGCTCTCGGACGAGCATGCGATAAGTCCCGATCGGGGCCGGTACCGGCTGGCAGCAAGCACTGCGCCGATCAATCAGCTCTGCAGACGGTGGGAGAGGGGACGGCCGTCGTTGGAATCCAACACTCGTCCGAGAGCGACACATGCGACGGCCGCCTGTCAAGCACGCCGGTCACGTGGGCCGCCATTCTCATTCGGGCACACTTTACATAATGATCCGCTTCCTTTCAGCACTTCTCGAGATGCCTATGAGTGTACAGAAGACCTAAATGGGATAGCATAAGTCTTGTTGTAGAGGCAGGAACCAAGGGAAGAACATACTGAATAATGATGAGTAATGAACCGAATCAATCAATAATTATAGTTGTTTTTTATTCAAAGCAATGCTATCAGGTTGTAAAAACTATTGCGGGTATCCTAGCCCTTCCACACATTGCAAGAAAGTTAATTGAGACATAGGGCGTCTACCGATATTGAACTGTAAAATCAACCTCAAGAAGGGCACTTCGCGTGACACGATACGCTCATATACTTCAATGTCAGCTCCTAGTTTGTATCGAAGCTGCTTGCTTCGAATTTTTGCATTACGGTAGGTCAACGCGCGCACGGAAATTTTAATGATGGAAAATCATGAACGAGCTCAGCCGAAAATACGCCAAAACATACGAGAATGCTCCCCGCTTCACCTCTTCCAAGAATGATTCGAAAAAGATCAAGCTTGGAAGGCACACCATTTTGGCGTACGACATTCCTCGAAGTCTTCACGGCCACGGTTTTTTTTTCGTTCCGGAGGCCGATTTAAAGCAGAAGATCTACATCTGCATGTCATGCACGAACCATGGAGTAATTGCACGGTAAAGTCTGGTGATACTCCATCGTTAAAAAAGTCAATCAATAAAATCTATCGTTTCCCTATTAAATAATTCTATCAATGTAGATTGTTGGCGATAAGTTCTTGATTGACCCCAACTTGCTGAAGAAATTGATTCACCTTAGATTCCTCACTTGCTTTACGGCAGCGAAGTGCTCATGGGACTCTCAAAATAGTGATTCAATCTAGTTCAATGAGAAAACGTGTGTACGAGCTTGCCACTGTCTCCGTCCTCTGCGTCTCTGCCTATTTCCTGCCTCGACCGGCCTAAACGTCCTCCACCAGCCCTCATGTCCACAGTTCCTACGTGACAACGGGAGACAGACAACGGTAACTTTGTTTCTGTATGCTACATCGATTATAAAAAGACCTTCGACCCTATTTCCATCCCCTTACTTCTGCAAAAACTAGCGTCGTTTGGGATAAATGGGTGCTTTCTTCGTTTCCTTCAGTCTTTTCTGTACAACAGAGTTCAGACGGTATTCATTGACGGCGTACGATCTCGAACATATGGCACGCCTAGCGGTGTCCCACAGGACACATGCGTGGGCCCGTTGATGTTCCTTATGTACGTCAATGACTTACCCTATTGCTTGCCACCTGGTGTTTTCTGCTCAGTGTATGCTGACGATCCAAAAATTGTCACTATTAACGACTGTCTTCTACTGCAGCAGAGGATCAATGGCTTAACAAAGTGGTCCAGTATCTGGGAGCTAGATATTTCAATAGAGAAAATATCATTTATGCGCTTTGGAAGGAACCACTCTCCATTCCAATTTTCTCTCAGCGGATATAATCGGGTAGAATCGAAGAATATAAGGGATTTGGGTGTTAGGTACACTGACAAATTCGACTTTGATGACTACATTAATGAATGCGAGCATTCAAGCCCAGAGCTCCTGAACTTCTCTTTCGGTTGTTTTCTGTCTAGACTCCTTTTGGAGTACTGTTCCCAGCTATGGTCGCCATACAAAGAGATACTGGATGACGCTATTGAGCCGTTTAGAATTATTAGGGGCGCAAAAATAATCATTTCGGAGAAAGGTGGCTGATTCTGTCCTTATGTACAAGTTAACAGCCGATGAGAGCGATTTAAAACTGTACGATTTGTTCAAAATTCCGCGAATGGTTGGTATAACTAGAGGTCACCCTTACCGGAATCGAGTAGAGAGAGAGCGAACTCTGCTGCACATGCAGGTTCGTTTCTTATTAGACCAGTCAAAGAACGGAACGGATTTTAACCTAGGCTTTTCATGATGAAGCGATCATCTGCATTCCAGGCTCAAATACTCGATCATTTCCAGAAGCGTGGCGAGAAGGATGAATATTTATTGATCCTTTCCGTTTAGTGTTTTACTTGTTATTATGTTATAAACACGCATTGTTTTTACTCTTTATACTGTTTGCCGTCATTCATTGATGTCTGTTCATATATGGCCCCCATGCGCCCCAAATCGTCACTTCAAGGTGGGTATCGGCAATGTTGGCGGGCCAACTAAGATGGTACCCGGAGCCCCGTATACACTCTGTAGGGCTTGCACTGTTGGCGGCCACTGCCCTTCTGCGCCGTCTAGCCCACCACCAACCCCCACCCCGAGATTCTTAAAGGCATCGGTTGCGATCAAATATGCTTGTCGTCTTTTTCTCTCCAAATCCTTTTCTGGGTCTCGAGTAGTAGGACCTATAAGAAAAAATCGCGAAAAAACCACTGCTTTGGGCCAAATTTGAAACCTGAACTTTCTTGTCTTTTGATGGTGGACGAGCCCACTCCACATCATAGGCATCGATGACCTCTTATATCAGAAACATCAGCTGGCTCGAAATTGAATTTCAATCAATGAACCTTCGAATTTATGTACACATCTAGTCAAAAACAGTGACTGAAGTGATGCTTTCATTGTTCAACTGTTTTTATTCGTTGAATTTGCATTTATTTCGTCCTCTGAACGTCGATGACTTTTGACTGCTCGGCATGGGACTGCGATCATTTTCGTCATCGCTGTGCACGTGTGCACGAACTGGCTTCTTTGGGCCCTAGAAACTCTAATTTTATCCCGTTTATCATAGCTCTACCTTCATAGATTTTCAGCTGTTTTTGATCTAAGCTGATTTTTGTAGTGTTTTCCGATAACGTTTTTGATCGCGACCACTGCCTTCAAAGGCAGTGTCCACGATGAAAACCCTGTCCGATTTTTTGGTGGAGATCGGTAGCTGCGGGACCTAGCACAACCCTAACGTTGAAAAAACTAAGAAAAAAGAGCTCGGAATGGTTCCCTACGGTCCCAAAGTTGGACACCCGTCAGCTCCTCACACCCCAGATGCACTTTCCATGCCCACCGACGTGAACAAATGAATGCTCGAAATTGTGAGATGAGCTATGGCTTTCGATCAATAGCCCCATTCTTCCCTTTATTCCCAACTTCTCTCTTAACTCAGGTCAGCTCGCATACATCGGCTGCAAAAGACGGAAGTTACAAGCTTCGGACAACCCGTCCACCATGCCTCTTTAGCTCAGTTTTTGAGGGAACATAACTCCGTTTCTAGAAGGTCTTGTACGATTCCAAAAACATCATTTCTGAATGTTGGGCTCCGCAGAAAAGGTCAAGGATTTGGCATTGCTCTTAAATGTCGTGAAATTGTTTTATTGGATTGGGCTCTCAACTTGATTTTTCAAATGTAGTGAAATTGTTGAATTGATTTGGCTGTGATGATACTATATGCAGATAACATAATCATTAAATGTAGTGAAATTGTTGCAAACGAATTTGGCAGGAGCTCTATGAATTATCACAGTCAAATCACGCGTCAGAAGGTCCTCTGGCGAGCAAATAAAGACAAAAAGAAAACAGCCAACAATGAACGAAACCTGGCCTTATCGACTAGAAATAAGGTTTTCGAATGTTATTCTGCCTTTTCAGTGTAGCTCCTACTAAGGTACCAGACCTTCCTTCACCGATTAGATAAAGATCATGAAAACGAAATCTAACGCAATTTATTAGCTACTAATGCTATGTCTTCGTGTCCTGAACGCTTTCACGGTTCACATTGTATGAGAAGGTTTTTCTGCTAGAGTTATTCTTGTTCTCATTTGATTCAATATGCGCTCCAAGAGAAACCCCTTCTGACGCGTGATTTGACTGTGATAATTCATAGAGCTCCTGCCAAATTCGTTTGCAACAATTTCACTACATTTAATGATTATGTTATCTGCATATAGTATCATCACAGCCAAATCAATTCAACAATTTCACTACATTTGAAAAATCAAGTTGAGAGCCCAATCCAATAAAACAATTTCACGACATTTAAGAGCAATGCCAAATCCTTGACCTTTTCTGCGGAGCCCAACTTTCAGAAATTTCACAACTTTTTACAAGGGTTTCCCTTCTACAATATCGTCAAGCTCTAAAAGGCAAGTTGTTTTTCTTCAAAACATAGTGGTAGAAATGAAGAAACAACCGCTCCGCTGCTAAGACTGCGAGATAATTGTTGCAACGCGGCTTCCTACAAATAGATGCAAGGCATATACTTTTTGAATTTAAAAGTCGAAAAATGAAGAAATGAGATTCAAAATGACCCAATTGTATAGGTTCTAGGCACTCTTCTGGACGGGGGGGGGGCACGCACCATTCAAGACAGAAATGAAATGAACGGCCCATTGGTGAGGCTACCAGTCGAAGTATTTCCGTAGAGCTCTAATAAAAACAATGATTGATAGCGCAGTATCAGGCCTCTTTTATCAGAGTTTTTCATCATTTCTATGAGTTTTTGCGTAGCTTGGCCCCTCTAGTGAAAGAAAATGCTGAAGGGGCCCATGGAAAGCCTTCATTTGTAAAGAAAAGTCAATCGGAACACATTGTAAATACGAATTTGAATTTTGCGCCAAAATCATTTTCGGAGTTTTTCTGCATGTGGAGTTCGTGCCGTAACCAATTTTTCCTGTTATCTTACTGTCGCACCAACATTCTAGGAAAAAGGGCTAGATGACTGGTGAGAATTGGTGGCGGATATTAACCTCATCGTCCAACTTTTTGACGCGCCAAAGTTTACCAGTGTGGTCTACCGGGCTCAACCATGAAATTGAGCCTGAAAAATGGAAATTGATTTCCAGCGCGAACGATAGTTAAGTGCGCCAGAAGAGGACTACCGTAATCTTAGGAATGATGTTATTCGGCTCTCGTAAACAAATTTGATGATACCCAATTGATCAATGATAAAGTATAAAAGAAGTGAAAGAGCGGTGTGTCTTGATTCACACACCGTCCTTCTCTAGGGTCAGCAGTTGAGGATCTGCCTGGACTAAAAGCAGGAAAACATCACCACCTGTAGGGAAGATGAAGCGAATTCGGAGTGAGAACTTAGAAAATTTTAGAGCCAACTCGAGTGAGATTACGGTAGCCCTGTTCTGGCGGACTTAACTATCGTTCTTGTAGATTCGGAGGCCTGGCTTGCATACGGTGTCCTGAACATTGAACTGAGGTCCTGCACACCCTACTGAGATCCAGCACACATTCCATGAAGTCCTGCTCATCCCTACAGGGGTCTTGCACACGTTTCATGATGTCCTGCACACTCCTACTGATGTCCTGCACACATTCCACGAAGTTCTGATCATCCTTACAGGGTCTTGCACACGTTTCATGATGTCCTGCACACTCCTACTAAGGCCCTGCACACATTCCATGATGTCCTGCACACCCCTAGTGGGGTCCTGCACACGTTTCATGATGTCCTGCACACATTCCATGAAGTCCTGCACACATTTCATGATGTCCTGCACACCCCTACTAAGGTCCTGCACACATTCCATGATGTCCTGCACACCCCTATTGGGGTCCTGCACACGTTCTATGATGTCCTGTGTAATTTTACTAAGGTCCTACACACATTCCATGACGTCCTGCTCATCCCTACTGGGGTCCTGCACACGCTTCATGATGTCCTGCACACTCCTACTGATGTCCTGCACACATTCCATGAAGTCCTGCTCATCCTTACAGGGGTCTTGCACACGTTTCATGATGTCCTGCACACTCCTACTAAGGTCCTGCACACATTCCATGATGTCCTGCACACCCCTATTGGGGTCCTGCACACGTTCTATGATGTCCTGTGTAATTTTACTAAGGTCCTACACACATTCCATGACGTCCTGCTCATCCCTACTGGGGTCCTGCACACGCTTCATGATGTCCTGCACACTCCTACTGATGTCCTGCACACATTCCATGAAGTCCTGCTCATCCTTACAGGGGTCTTGCACATGTTTCATGATGTCCTGCACACTCCTACTAAGGTTGTGCACACATTCTACGATGTCCTGCACACCCCTACTGGGGTCCTACACAGGTTCCATGATGTCCTGCACACTCCTACTGGGGTCCTGCACAGGTCCCATGATGTCCTGCACACTCCTACTAAGGTCCTGCACACTCCTACTGAGGTCCTGCACACATTCTACGACGTCCTGCACACCCTACTGGGGTCCTGCACACGTTCCATGATATCCTGCGCACTCCTACTGAGGTCCTGTACAGGTTCCATAATGTCATGCACACTCCTACTGAGGTCCTGCACACCCTACTGTGGTCCTGCACAGGTCCCATGATGTCCTGCACACTCCTACTAAGGTCCTGCACACTCCCACTGAGGTCCTGCACACATTCTACGACGTCCTGCACACCCTTACTGGGGTCCTGCACAGGTCCCAAAATGTCCTGCACACTCCTACTGAGGTCCTGCACACCCTACTGGGGTCCTGCACAGGTCCCATGATGTCCTGCACACTCCTACTAAGGTCCTGCACACTCCTACTGAGGTCCTGCACACATTCTACGACGTCCTGCACACCCCTACTGGGGTCCTGCACAGGTCCCATGATGTCCTGCACACTCCTACTAAGGTCCTGCACACTCCTACTGAGGTCCTGCACACATTCTACGGCGTCCTGCACACCCCTACTGAGGGGTTGCTGTAGTTCCACGACGTCCTGCATACTCCTACTGCGGTCTCGCATAGTCAACCGACACTTCAGCACACCCTGCGACGACTTCTTATCTTTGGTGCGCATGGTACAAACACGCGCCACGCTCAAAAACAACCCTTCCGCATAGCGTCCTGTTCCAAGCCGGACGTTTAGAGTACACCACCCTAGAGAGCAAGGTATTTATATGGAGTCTCTAAGAAAACAATGACTGATAACGAAAAACCTGTCATTTTTATAAACTAATCTTGAGAGGCCGGTTTCCGAGTTTCAAACGCCCGTTAGGGGCCCAGAAGTCATTATGGTGAGTTCTGACAATTATTTTCGTCATTCCCGTGGCCGATTACCTCTAGTCACAAATTTTCGAGCGATTTGGTCCACGCCTTCCAAAAAAATGGTTTTCGACGGACGGAGGTGGAGGCGGAGGCGGAGGCGGAGGCGGAGGCGGTGGTGGAGAACGTTTTTGCGTACTTTGAGAGGTCATAACTTTAGAAAGCGGGGACCAGTTGGGATGAAAAGTTGCACACATATGTAATTTCTTGCAGCGCGTCGAATAGTGTACGGCTCATACCTCTGTTGACGGTATGAATAGGTGATCTCATTGTAGGGCATCCGCGCGGGAAGAGATCAAAGCCTTCATTTGTAAAGAAAAGTCAATCGGAACACATTGTAAATACGAATTTGAATTTTGCGCCAAAATCATTTTCGGAGTTTTTCTGCATGTGGAGTTCGTGCCGTAACCAATTTTTCTTGTTATCTTACTGTCGCACCAACATTCTAGGAAAAAGGGCTAGATGACTGGTGAGAATTGGTGGCGGATATTAACCTCATCGTCCAACGTTTTTGACGCGCCAAAGTTTACCAGTGTGGTCTACCGGGCTCAATCATGAAATTGAGCCTGAAAAATGGAAATTGATTTCCAGCGCGAACGATAGTTAAGTGCGCCAGAAGAGGACTACCGTAATCTTAGGAATGATGTTATTCGGCTCTCGTAAACAAATTTGATGATACCCAATTGATCAATGATAAAGTATAAAAAGAAGTGAAAGAGCGGTGTGTCTTGATTCACACACCGTCCTTCTCTAGGAGTCAGCAGTTGAGGATCTGCCTGGACTAAAAAGCAGGAAAACATCACCACCTGTAGGGAAGATGAAGCGAATTCGGAGTCAGAACTTAGAAAATTTTAGAGCCAACTCGAGTGAGATTACGGTAGCCCTGTTCTGGCGGACTTAACTATGGTTCTTGTAGATTCGGAGGCCTGGCTTGCATACGGTGTCCTGAACATTGAACTGAGGTCCTGCACACCCCTACTGAGATCCAGCACACATTCCATGAAGTCCTGCTCATCCTTACAGGGGTCTTGCACACGTTTCATGATGTCCTGCACACTCTTACTGATGTCCTGCACACATTCCACGAAGTTCTGATCATCCTTACAGGGGTCTTGCACACGTTTGATGATGTCCTGCACACTCCTACTAAGGTCCTGCACACATTCCATGATGTCCTGCACACCCCTATTGGGGTCCTGCACACGTTCTATGATGTCCTGTGTAATTTTACTAAGGTCCTACACACATTCCATGACGTCCTGCTCATCCCTACTGGGGTCCTGCACACGCTTCATGATGTCCTGCACACTCCTACTGATGTCCTGCACACATTCCATGAAGTCCTGCTCATCCTTACAGGGGTCTTGCACACGTTTCATGATGTCCTGCACACTCCTACTAAGGTCCTGCACACATTCCATGATGTCCTGCACACCCCTATTGGGGTCCTGCACACGTTCTATGATGTACTGTGTAATTTTACTAAGGTCCTACACACATTCCATGACGTCCTGCTCATCCCTACTGGGGTCCTGCACACGCTTCATGATGTCCTGCACACTCCTACTGATGTCCTGCACACATTCCATGAAGTCCTGCTCATCCTTACAGGGGTCTTGCACATGTTTCATGATGTCCTGCACACTCCTACTAAGGTTGTGCACACATTCTACGACGTCCTGCACACCCCTACTGGGGTCCTGCACAGGTCCCATGATGTCCTGCACACTCCTACTGATGTTCTGCACACATTCTACGATGTCCTGCACACCCCTACTGGGGTCCTACACAGGTTCCATGATGTCCTGCACACTCCTACTGGGGTCCTGCACAGGTCCCATGATGTCCTGCACACTCCTACTAAGGTCCTGCACACTCCTACTGAGGTCCTGCACACATTCTACGACGTCCTGCACACCCCTACTGGGGTCCTGCACACGTTCCATGATATCCTGCGCACTCCTACTGAGGTCCTGTACAGGTTCCATAATGTCATGCACACTCCTACTGAGGTCCTGCACACCCCTACTGTGGTCCTGCACAGGTCCCATGATGTCCTGCACACTCCTACTAAGGTCCTGCACACTCCCACTGAGGTCCTGCACACATTCTACGACGTCCTGCACACCCTTACTGGGGTCCTGCACAGGTCCCAAAATGTCCTGCACACTCCTACTGAGGTCCTGCACACCCCTACTGGGGTCCTGCACAGGTCCCATGATGTCCTGCACACTCCTACTAAGGTCCTGCACACTCCTACTGAGGTCCTGCACACATTCTACGACGTCCTGCACACCCCTACTGGGGTCCTGCACAGGTCCCATGATGTCCTGCACACTCCCACTAAGGTCCTGCACACTCCTACTGAGGTCCTGCACACATTCTACGGCGTCCTGCACACCCCTACTGAGGGGTTGCTGTAGTTCCACGACGTCCTGCATACTCCTACTGCGGTCTCGCATAGTCAACCGACACTTCAGCACACCCTGCGACGACTTCTTATCTTTGGTGCGCATGGTACAAACACGCGCCACGCTCAAAAACAACCCTTCCGCATAGCGTCCTGTTCCAAGCCGGACGTTTAGAGTACACCACCCTAGAGAGCAAGGTATTTATATGGAGTCTCTAAGAAAACAATGACTGATAACGAAAAACCTGTCATTTTTATAAACTAATCTTGAGAGGCCGGTTTCCGAGTTTCAAACGCCCGTTAGGTTCCCAGAAGTCATTATGGTGAGTTCTGACAATTATTTTCGTCATTCCCGTGGCCGATTACCTCTAGTCACAAATTTTCGAGCGATTTGGTCCACGCCTTCCAAAAAAATGGTTTTCGACGGACGGAGGTGGAGGCGGAGGCGGAGGCGGTGGCGGAGGCGGAGGCGGAGGCGGAGGCGGAGGCGGAGGCGGAGGCGGAGGCGGAGGCGGTGGTGGAGAACGTTTTTGCGTACTTTGAGAGGTCATAACTTTAGAAAGCGGGGACCAGTTGGGATGAAAAGTTGCACACATATGTAATTTCTTGCAGCGCGTCGAGATAGTGTACAGCTCATACCTCTGTTGACGGTATGAATAGGTGATCTCATTGTAGGGCATTCGCGCGGGAAGAGATCAAAGCCAAATCCTGGTGAGCGCTTCGCGCTCACCACAATTGGAATCAGCATTGAACCGTCTTCAAGATAGGTGAAAAAGTACAAAAACGATTCTTATCGTGAACACTGCCTTTAATTGAATCTCCGCATCGGAGCAATTCGTTTCTTATTCTCGTTTTCCTTCACATCTATTATTTGACGCACATATCCGATAAAGAAAGAATGAAAAAAAGAATTTATTACACAACAAACACCTGCTTGCTAGCCTATTTTCCTTAATTTCACATTTTTACCAATGGCTTGTTGTGACTTATCTGAAATTCAGCACTTCAAAACAAACGATCTATTTTTGAAAATTTAGCTCCCTGACAAAAGTAACGATTGATCGACCAGCGAATCGCAGTTTTGGTTATTTCACTGCATTTCCTCGCTTTTTTTATAACTCCAGGCTATTTTACGCCAAATCATTTTTGAAGATGTTCAAAATATTTTTGAAGCTTTTTTTTCATGTCTAGACGGCATTGTCAAAACGTTACTTTTGCCAGGAAGATAAATTTTTAGAAATTTCGTATATTTTTCTCGAAGGTTTCCTTTCTGACTTGAATCCTGTTCAACGACTTCCAGTTTGGAGAGATGAAACCTCCTACAGACGATGTTCTTGTGTGACTACAATTTTAGAAATTTGTGACCTACAACCATAAAAAACAGCGCTTATCGCTAGGTGAAGGTCGTTGTGTATTGTAAAGCGGATAAATGGGGGATGAGCGCCGCTCGTGATTGCACCAACAAAGGGATTAGCGAAGCCCGATTGGAAGGAACACGGAGTTTCCCTCGCCTCTGTTGCGGCTGAATTACACTACGACCATAACCCCTCATCGCCGCATTTTGCGCAACAGGTGAAAAATCGCTATTATTGATCATAAATGTTCGATTTTGCATGCTGAAAAAAATTCGCCAAACAAGTAGCTTAGAGCCACCAACAACTCAGACAATGGGGCGGACCGATCGTGGGCGAACAATCCCGTCTCGTACCGACTGCGTGCCACTGTCGTACCGACCGCTGGCGAAAATTTCATTTCGTATCGACCGCCCTATATTGCGTGCCGACCGCGTGCAAATTGCGTTCCGAATGTCGCCCATCCCGCTATCGGTAAGCAACTTTTCCGCGGTCGGTCCACCCCATCAACACTCATTGTGGCTGTTTGTGCAATAGGCCAAAAACCGATATTATGGGACAGGGTCTCTCTACACACCGAGGGAGGGGTTGTCCCGCCTTTCGCGGCTCTAATTCCACTCGGGACCACTTCGCTTGCATTGAGTAACGTGACGTTTCGAACTGCAAAAAGGGGACAACTCCTCCCCCGGTGTATGGAGAGCCCCCGCCCCGATATTATTGATTGATACTAATCGAGATTGATGGACGAGTAAAAATTTTAACAGAGGGACGCCTACTCATCCACAATCCCCACTCCTCGACGCATTTTGTGCAATAAGCTTGAAAATCGACAATATTGATTATCGATCGATGACGTGTCATGAGTACGAAATCTGACAAGTTCAGTATTCACCCCCAACAACCTGTGTTAATTGGCTGCAGGTCCACCCACACACCCTGGTCTCCACAGCCGTAACATGCCCAAACAGTTTTCGCGCTACACTGCTAATTTAGTATGTGAATCCACCATTTTGAGGTACCCTTCAAAGTTAGGGTATCAAGTTAAAAATGGAATAGGAGCGACCTGCATCCATTTCCAGCCTCCTGTTCAAAAATGAGCTCCCTAGCTCAATTTTAAGTGTACCAAGAGACCGTGTACGCCGTCTAAAAAAAAAGGGACAGGGTCTCTCTACACACCGAGGGAGGGGTTGTCCCGCCTTTCGCGGCTCTAATTCCACTCGGGACCACTTCGCTTGCATTGAGTGACGTGACGTTTCGAACTGCAAAAAGGGGAAACAACTCCTCCCCCGGTGTGTAGAGAGCCCCTGCCTCAAAAAAAGGAGATAAACTACAAAAACGAGCGGGTTTCACTCTTTTCTAAAATCTTAGGAAATCATTGCACCACAATTCGGTTGGGCCACTGATTTCGGCTATTGTGTTGTACAACTTGAGAATGACTTCGTTCGTCCTTTTAAACGGATTTGAAACACTATCCTCGAGTTTATTAAATCATTCGGAATTTCGAAAGAAAAACCTATACTCCCCACCATTGTAACACAATGGATGTGACAGAATGGTGATTATAAATTTTTGTATTTGACATAACACACTGTTATAATTTCTTCAAGTTATTCGTTATTCAGTTGATAGTACTTGGTGTCATACTGGCAGATTATTGTGGTGAGTAAAGAGAGACAATTAGCCAGCGCAAGGACTCGCCATCGTTACCACCTCGTTAACGACTCTCGCGCCCCGTCCAGGCTCCTGCGAGCTGAGACAGAACGCCCGCCACGCCACCCGTGAAGCAGCCCTCCTGATCTTTAAACTCGTTGAATGTTTCAATTTCTTTAGCTTTTTACTTAGATCATGATTTTTTCTTTGTGTGGTTTCCCGAACGAGAGAGGTATAAAGGAAACTTTCTCGCCATTTTGCTTAAAAATGCATTTTTGTGTAACCAAACATTTTGTTCCCTCAGTATCATTTTATTCCAATGGAAGTGGTACTCTACAGTAGTGCAAGCTTGCTTATGAGAAGAACTTTTTCCCAGATAATTGTTTTCGATGATTTTACTCGTTGAAAAATAGGAGAGATGAAATTTACTTTTCATAGAAGTTTTTCTAACCTCTGATATTTGATTTTTTACTGTCTCCGAAAGGTCGTGGCGGAAATTTCTTTCCTTCTGTTCGAGTTTTTGCCATAGTCCTCGTTACCTTCTCATTTCTCGCTAGCCTCAACTATTCCGTTCATTGCTTCGTCCTCCCGCTGAGTTGATGTTTTTGATTTGATTTTTCACATATATTGCATGTAGGGGGTTACGAGCTCGTTGTATGGTCGCATATAAAGCTGGTTTCGTGAAGGAAGAAGCTTGTGGAATTTGTGGAGAAGTCCGATTTGCACCAAAAAATAGGTGTAGAAAACAGTTAACGAAAAACGTGACCTGCTTCTTTGCTATTTTTTCCCTTCAAGTAGCTAAAAAACCCTAATAATTCAGAAATAATCTCAGTGAGACAGCAAATGTTTCATAAAGAATGGTCAGCGTTCCAAGTGGAGCTTCAGGAAAACTTTTTTTTTATTTGAATTCGCAGATTCGAAAACGAAACCCGCTGTATATACTCACAAAACATATAATACAAAACACCTCACATGCATTTTCATTGAAAAAAAAACCAACTTAATAAAGCAAAATCAGCAGGAATAGAGTGGAAAAATAGAAATACCTCAGAGCGGCCAAAATAAACAGGTAATGGGCGCGATTGATTGAATGCCACCTAGGAAGGCGGCCGACAGCTCAGATGAAAGTTTCGGATCTCCCGATGGGGGAAACGGGGATATTCCGCCAGCACACCACCATGCTAGCTCCGAACAAACCAGCAGGCGAGCCCCGATTAAAAGGGAATGCAGCCGCGATAATATCTTAGAAGTCCCCCATTTTACTCAATATCGGCATGGGATCGGATTCTAATGGTTGAATTTTATTTTATTACCTAACGTGCACCTGGCTCTTTTCCAGGTGTGCGCTTTCTGTGCTAATTAAATAGCTATCAAAAGTGTGAGTGCGACCCTTCTTGCACCCAAGGCAGAGGACCAGTCTTGGTGCAAGACCTGGGCAAGTAGGGGCACTTGCAGTACCACTCAACTCGAAGGTAGAGCCCGAGGAGTGAACGCTTGGCACTGGAATGAATCTGTCCAACACCATCTTGACGCGGCTCGTAAGTGCCGCGGGTTTGATTTTGGAGTTCAACGTTACGCAAAACAGGGGTGGTAGTAATCTGCATGGTGGCAGCGAGTTAACCGCCGCTAAGCAGATGGTTATTACGAGGTCAGTGGGTAGCAGATCGCCAGCTCGTTTGGCAGCAAATAAGGTGTGAGAGAGGTCGATTCTTCACCATTTCTTTCAAAAGTGGCTTACTCTTAAGATTAACAGTGGGGGAATACGAAAAACTTAGCTTAGAAACCGCTCCTCCTGTTTTGAAATGAAAAATTGCGCAGTCACTGAGCAGTTTTTGAATGCTGTATCACTCTGCAGTCGACATTTGAGACCAGGGGTCGAAGATCTTTTAGCAGACGGTGAGAAATACGCCTGCAGTGGAGAGACCAAGAATGGTCGCACAAAAAGTCCTATAGAGGACTTTTTGGGAGCGGTTGATATAACTCGTTTGATAGCTTTGTTTTCTCTAGAACGCACACTTTTGAAATTTCTTTCTCTCGCACTACGTAGAAACAAACGATACCAAGGTGAACATGAAAAATTCTTTACCAAAATTGTTGTTTATATCATAAGAGTGAGTCGAAAGATGTAGTTTAGCTCTATTTGGTGTTTATTAGTCATGTCCTATACAGATAATAGTATAGTACAAGGAAGCCACTGCAAGAAAATGTACAAACTGATGTTCTTTTTTTCGTTTAATTGCCTCTAAATTGAGAAAATTCCATTGTCTCCTCCGAACTCCAACTCTCCATATGTTGCCTTGCCATTATAATGATCCGAGGGATCAAATCGTTTCCAGTGACCAAGAAAAACCTCAGCGAATCGTTATGAATTCAAGGTTCAAAAGAAGCCGCGGATGCTTTCATCGCTTTTCGCATGACTTAATGTGTAGTAACTGTGCTGCTCTAAGTGATGGATGCGTTACATTGAAATATAAAACTGATATTTGTTACAGAGGTGGGTAGTTCGCGACTAAGGCTCCGTCCATACGTGGCGAGAGCGTGCGATTACGCAAAATCGATTTTCATCGTGGGCACACGATTCGCTAGCCGCTCACAGGCGCTCCTTCTCGCGAGCCCTCGCCCGCTCGCTCTCGCGCGCTTGCGCCAGCACCATGAAGCAAGCAGCAAGTCTCAAGCTTACTGGTCCATCAATGAAGCGGGTGGCATTAAACCTGTATCGAAACCAATCCCCTTGTTCTTCATAATCCCACCACGGAAGTTGAAAACCGTGGGAAATCATTAGCCGTTGCGCCGACTCGAGCGGTTGATCATCCGATCAAACGTTTTCAATCGAATCAACACGAGGCAAGGGTGTTTGCCTGTATTAATTTGCAGGCAGCGTTGAGGAGCGTCGAGAGGCGCACAACAGCGGGAACGCCCGCTCTCGCCACGTATGGACGCTGCCTAAGGTGTGGCTGATTTGTGGTCAACCGACGGTCAAGGGCGCGTGGTTGACTCGTATTAAAAGACAGGATTACTACCACCCCAGATTAAAAAACACAACTACTCCTCGGGAGATTCTTCTCCCCCGGTTGCTCCGATGTAAGCCCCACTGCAAATATCTTGCGGGTGACCTCACGCGAAAAAGTAACTGCACCGAATGCAGCCAAAAACAGCGGGGGAGATCCGAAATTTTCGTCTGAGAGTGTCGCCATTGACCCAATCCACATTTCACGGTTTTTCAGAACTGATAGGCTTCATAGAGTTTCCCCGGAATTTCATCTCCAGGTAAGGACTGTTGTTTCACTTAACAATTCGCAGATCAATTGGCGAAAATTTCAATAACTAGTTCCATAATCAAACTTCCGCTCAACTTCAATGCGGGTGGTCACATCCCTATAGAGCCGGTCAAAAGAGAGTGTTAGCTCCCCGGCGACGTCACCACCTCAAGCGTACTCAACCCATGATCGAGATGGCGGCGGATGACTCTGGGGACTATCAGTGCTAGTTCGCTCGCCGCCTCGCACATCGCGCCGCCATCATGTACCTCAGCGCTTACCTAACGTCCATGGGTGGCTCGGATACCGTTGACAAATGGCTGCCTCCATTGTCACTATCTACGGCGGCCTGCGTGCATGAAGATAGGAAATCACACACATTTAGCTGCCTGGATGTGGGGCGCATGCTGATGCCACAAAATCAGCGCTGCTCAAATATCTGTGGGGAAGTTCCCGAGGACAATAGACCTGATTTGGTCGTTATCACTCGGTCGAGGGAAGGGAGGACAAGGAAAGTCCGCCTCACGGTTGTTCCCTTGGCTCCCTGCCAAACATGATGAACGCGAAAACAAAGCCGCAGCTTATACGGTGGTGCAAACGGGCTATTCGCGAGGTGGTCTCACGCTTGGCATGTTGAGTGGGCAGATCTGCCACTCAAGGACTGTGTAAGACATCTCTGTCTGAATTTCAGAGAATATAATAAGCTTCTCTATAACTTTTCGTCAGATGTGAAGATTTTTGGACCTATTGCAGTTTTGCAGAAACAGGAAACTTTTGAAGGCAGTGAGTTCTAGCAAGCTGATTTTTGATCAATCAATGAACTATGAGAAGATCTGCTAGCGGGAGGTCGCGCGAAGACCTGCCGTCGTGAGAACGAGAGGACTCCTGGTGTGGGAACATCCCCTATTACTCTGCTGTCCAGAGGTCTTCTCCGCCTCCCTCCAATCCGGGGGAAGTTCCCCAGTTATTTTGAGGAAATTTCTGCTGTCTTGTGAGAGAATCCTTCGCGCAAGTGCCGTCATGTTCTTGGGATCCGCGATAGTACCGTGTTTGTCTCCTCCTAATCCCGTGATCCGCGTCCGTCCCGTGATAGTTACTCAACTGACTCATCCGTTGACATTCTCGTTCTCGTACCGTGATGGTGCCGCGATCGTTATCATGTTTACCGTGGTGCACTCGCGATCCGCGATGGTACCGTGATCGTTTCTCCCGGTCCCCCGATCTCACGCTGTGAATATTTGTAAAGCAGCACGAAATTCGGCAAAGGCAATACCTTATAGCTTCGGTTTGATCTGGTAGACAACACCCGTACGGGTGAAACACCGAGAGGGCATGGATTCGGTACGATCAGGGGTGGAGGCTGGCGGAATCTCGCGACCGTCCCTCGATAGTTCCGCGCTTGGTTCATCGCGGTTCCACGATGTAACACCCCGAATAGATCAATGTATAGACGCGATCTGCCTTCAGGTTGGAAATGGTAGAATCTGGCGATCGTTCCGTGATAGCTCCAGGCTCGATTCCTCGCGGTTCCGCGATGGAGCACCGTGGGTGCATCAATGATTGAACGCGGTACGCTGTCGGTTCGAGACTGCAAGAATCTCGCTGTCGTTCCGCGATAGCCCCATGCTAGTATTCTCACGGCACATACCAGAAATCGAGGGGATTCTATCCGTGAACGATCGCGGGGGATTCTCTCACAGTCTTTCTCGGGAACTTCCCCTACAACTTGCTCCTGCCCGCTGTTTCATGCCAACGATCTGCTGTTGGAAATCGATTTCCTCTTTGCTTAGCCCAGGTGATCAGGTGATCACGTCAATTAGTCTCCAGTTTAGTGGTATTCTCTATACATATTATTTGACCTTTTCGCATTTATTTTAACAAAAACTATGGTCTGCAGAAATTTTTTTTTCCTAGGACTTACAGAAATACATAACGTTGGCATAGATCCGGAAGAGACTTCGCGTTCACTGTTTGAAGATTGGCGCAAACTCGGTGCCATATGCTATAACATATGCGCACCGAGTTTGCGCCAACCTCCAATGGGGAACGCAAAGTCTCTTCTGGATCCACGCCAATGTTATTTGAAACGCTGCTTGTCCTGAGACGCAGGTAGATTCAGGGTTCGACTCCCTTATTTTGCTATGCCAGACCGACTCACACCTTTTTTTACACTCGTTGAGTCGCCCATACGCAGTTGTGAACGTGGGTGTGTTGACGCGTGTGAGAAATGTATCCTGCACTTAAGTTTCGTCAAAATCCTGCATTCCAGGTGCGGCAAAGTACTAAGAGGAGGTCCTGGGTTGCTTCTGAAAACCAAACCTAATGTCCACTCTGGGATAGACCGGCATGTTGCCCAGAGTATACCCAGTCCTCGCGTAGAGTCTGGCGAACTAGCTACGAGTATCTTCATTGCCCCAAATAGTAGCAGCAATTGGCCTCATTCCTCTGACTCCGAAGGATTCTTCAATACGACAGCGTTGGACATAACAAGTATGGAGAGGCTGCGAAAATCACAGGACCAAACCATGCGGCTTAAAACAAGAAGCACGATGATGACGTTCTGAACTCTTAATGCGCGTACGCTAGCATCCCAAGCTTCAACTGAGAATCTCTTGATGCGAGCCAGCAAGATCAAGTATGTAGATCAACACACGTTATTGCAGCCTCCGTCGCTTATGCACCAACATCGAGCCATGATGATGAGAAGATCAAAGCAATGTATTTGGAGCTGGAAATTTCTTCACAGTCTCACTTTCAAGTCATCGTGAGTAGTTTCAGTGCCAAAATTAGCCCCAGAAGGACGCCTGACAAGCATCACATCGGGACCCGCGGACTGGAATAGAATGAGCAGGACGAAAAACTATCTGAGCTCATCATTCCGACCAAGATCATCCTTGATAACTCACAGTTGAGAAGCCTTCTCACCGTACCATTTTGGATAAGGGAGTCTCCCGTTGGACGGTACCACAGCGAAATAGACCACATCATCGTTAACGAACGATTTCGCCGAAGCGATTTCGCTGTTGCTCCTAAATTTTACACCGGATCGAACCACTGTCCTCTCCGCGCAATGTTTCTTCTTACGAGGAATGCAGGGAGAGCCGCGACGTTCAAGAAGAAAAGCCCCAGAGTCACAATCAATAGGGAACTATTTACCGCACTGGCTTTGTGTTGGAAAGACTCCGCAATGGAAAATATCGATGCTGAGTGTAATCGATTTGCTCAGCTTTTTCAATAAGAGCTAAGGAGGAAGAGAGCTTTGTAATCACAAAAGGTCGTTTGTCTTCGACAACTCTCGAGCTGGTTCGCCAACGTGGAGCTGCAAGAGCAACAGACAACTATCAACTAACGTCTGAACTTGCAAAGCAGAAAAGCGACAAAAGAAAACGTGATGGGGTGAAGAGCAGCAGACATGATCGAAGCTGCCTGAGCCGGGAAAATAATCCGCGACGTCCGCCGGAACTCATCCAACTACAAGGCCAGAGTGACTGCAGTTCGACGCCCGGAGAAGACAGTTACTGCTTTCAGAAGAGCAAAAAATGTCATTAGCGACTTTTACTTTGATGTTTGAGACAGCCACGTCCATATACCTCCGTACCATCTGAGCCAGGACGACAGTGTTGTTCCTCGATCCGTCCTCCCTTCCGAAATCCGCCATGCTGTCGTGAAAAATCGTACTGCACCTGGTCCCGACAGAATTGAACTCGAACATTAGAGGAACCTTCCACCAGCTCTGATTTTCACTTGCCCATTCACTTGTTGCCTTTCGGATAGCAAGGTACCATCTCAATGGAAGACCAGCAAAAGTGGAATGTTGTGTGAAAAGGGAGACGCAAGCTGTCGCCTACAAGCTGTTCTCTCGCGTCATTCGCTAGACCAAGGGCAGCCATGCGAGGAGGCAGGGTTCCGAAAAGGACGCACCACAGTCGACAATGCTGACGTGTAGCGAGAGTACAAGATTCCGCTCTGCCGTACGCTTATCGAAACTTTGCAACACTTTGCAGAACGCTTCCGACTCCGTTGAGACTGAAGGCGTTCTTGCAGCACAAGGAAACCAGTGAGTTCTTGATCAGTGTGTGAAGACACTTCTCGAGTTGTTGAGCAACTTGACAACCACTATTTCACCATTATACAAAGAGATCATCGTCGATGTGGAGAGAGGGGTTTGTCAAGGCGATGCCATACCTCCGAAGCTCCTCTGTGCCTCTCTTGAAACATCATGAACGCGTTGGAATTGCAAGATATGGGTATCGCTTTGCTGATGGCAATGTTCTCATATACACCATCCATCAATCAAGCCAAACTGATGCTCACCGACTTCGACAAAACAGCCGGTCCTTAGTTCAGTTTGACGAAAACGATGTTCATAAAAACGGAAGCGTTTCCAATGTCCATTCATGCTCAACGGAACGACCATCTCCGAATATTCAAGCTACGTGAATCTAGGTCGCAAGGTCAACATGAAAAACGATCCAGTGTTGGAGTTGAGTAGGAGGAAACGAGCATGAGGAGCTTCTGAAACCGTGGAGGAGGTTCCGATGAAGACGAAGATCATCCGGCTCCGCCCCAAACTGATCGATTCTATAGCTATATGTATAGGCAGCTATATGTATAGGCAGCACACACGCTTGCAAAAGTTGTTGAGGTGGCTACGTTAGTGGTCTCGCACGGGCTCTAGTAGATCGCTCACGGAATTGCACAAACTGAGTTGAAATGACCGTATTTAAGCCTTATTAGGTCACCGAACCATCCTTTCTCCGCCCACCGATACGGACTCCGCCCCTCAATACAAATATTCAACGCTCGATTACGGTCATTTTGGCTCATTCTTTACGCCTCTGGGGACGTAACCGTTCCAGTGAAGGTAGAAGGAGTGTATTAGCGTCGTAATCCCAACACCTTCGTCGCTAGCTTCGCTATCTCAGCCAATGCGGTGTAACTCGTCCACTTCCGGGGTAATACAGAAAGATCCGTTACACCTTTATTTCAATCGGATTTTTTCGGGTTTTTTAGTCATTTCTCAATGCTAACAGCTTCGGTCCTCCGACTCATTGCGTAAAATCGATATCATTTTCGAGTGTGTATGCTGCTCTAATGTATACTTCAGGAACGTGGGCAATACGCAGGCAGGATAAGGTGCTGTCCGCATCACTCAGCGCACGATCGAGAGGGCGATGCTCGGAGTGTCGCCCATCAACTGAAACTTATCATTCAGACTTATGGTGAATAAAACGTTTGAAGCAGAAGTAAAAACCCAATTGAAAACAAGGGCGCGAATAAACTACCTTTTCTGAACAATTCCATTTTTACTTCGACTATTCCACTATTTTTCCAATAAAAACAGTGAAACATAGAGAAACTGCAATACGTAACATGCAGCTGTGTGAAAAAGGTTACAGAATTCGAAGGAAGCTAACTAAGGAGAACAAATTTCAATATCGCCACGTGAATGAAAGCGATGACCTTGCGTCCAATAGCTTCGAACATCGACGGAAAACCTTGACCAGCGGCTAACAGCGAGAGCAGGCGCCCCGGACCCAAGGACAAAGCTTAACGGCAGTGTTCACTATGAAAACCTAATTCTAGTTTCCAATGTTTTTGAGTAGGTAAGCCCACGAAGTACAGGTTAATCTGGAAAGTCCTCACAGAACACTCAATACTGGAGAAAATTTGTTTAAAATAATCTCAGAAAATTTTTCTTTATGCCTGTTTGGTATTTCAGGAGACTGCAGACAAAACTTCAAACCTTTTGTCGAAAATTAGTTTTGCACTTCGAAATCCTTAGGTGTTTCTTGTACCCAAAACTCTTTAAAACAAGATGCTCAGACGTTCGCCGTTGTCTACAGGACGTCGTTCCGCACAGAATGAGTCACCGCTGGCGAACAAGTACCTCTACGCGGGCCGTTCCGGTGTGCTGTTGAGCAGGGGGCAACGGGCTGTTAAACAGCCCATCGAACAGCGATCCCGCGGACTGCCGCAAATCGATGCAGACCGAGTTGTTATCCACAGGCCGGCAAATCGGGATGTCTACGGCTATGCAGGTCGATGGGCAGTTCTACAGAACGTTGTTCCGAAATCGTTTCGGATAAAAAACGATCGATGTCGTTCATCGCTGATTCCTCCATGTGCAACATTCCACCAATTCGCTTTTCTCGTCTCTTGTTTTCGTTCTTTACCTCAATTCTTTTTTTCCTCATAGCAATCGTTCGTAGAGCAATTCTGTATTTACATATTGGCGTTGCTGCACATTTCTCTCTTTAGAGTATGTTTTGGACCATATCACCTTCTATTTCCACGATTCACACACGAGCAACTACAGAAAAGTTCCCAGATGAACATATTAAGAAAGGGAGGAGGAGGGGAGTGAATGGCAGGAAAGGAAGAAAATGAGGAAGAAGAAATTGGAGAATGTTTACCATAGGAAAATTAGCGGCGAGCGATATCGATTTTTTTCTTCCTGCAACGGAGCCACTCGACACGCCCGGCACGCGCGCTCCAAATGCGACGCGGCTTTCCCAAATCCAGAGATTGACGATACCAGGATGTGAAAGTTTCGCCTTCTGTTTTTTATCTTCCGACCTTTTTTTGCTTACATATTTTGTGGTATTTCGTTAGCAGGGAACGCATTGCTAGACGCTTTATAATTTCTGTTCTTTTTCAATTTTAGGCCTTTTGCTCCGTTCTGGCGCAATCATTTCACTTCTTTCGTTTCCAGACAATTAGTTTTCCTTCCATTTATCTCTGATTGTCAGCCCGGCACCGTACCGTCAAGCCTGCGATGACTAAGCCGGGCGGCGCTGAACTGAAGCGGACGCGGGCGCAGCGTGTATTAGATGGCCCCCTGTTATTCAAGTGATTCCGCCAGCATAATGCCCATATGCCTGTGGATTGCAGTGTAAAGAAGTCGAAATATACCAGGAATATAGGTAGCAGGCTAGCAGAATCACTTCTGTGGCTGAAGCAATCTGATACAAGCCGTTGGTCGCGCCGTGCCCGCTTCAACTCAGTGCCGCTTGGCTTAGTCATAGCAGGCTTGGCGGTACACACTATATGGCCGCGGAAAAAGGCGGTGGTGCGGTTGGCGGTCGGTGTTACGGTTGCGTCTTTCCACTTACAAGGGAAGCATAAAAAGCGTAGGTCGGATCTGCCAAAACGACTAGTATGGTTAGTATCTCTTCTGGCTCAATAGTAAAAATGCGCAGTATCCCGCCGCGAGCCGCAGGTTCAAAAAAGTTATGAGCATTTGCAAGCCTGGAGAAAAGGCAAGGGCATTTTTTTTGGAGTTTCGAAAAATTTTCTCGGATTTAGCTCAAAAGTTGTATGTAGGGGTAGTCTAGGGTGGCGAACACGGATCTGGAGTGCATTTGTTGGAATTTTGAGGTTTACCGTAGATTACGGTAGGTAACATGTCATTTAGGGGTCAAAACCCACCTTAGTATTTTGAAAATCGACAAACGGACGTCAAATTCGTATTCTCCTCACTAAATAACCCCGTATGCAAATTTCGAGTAAAATCCGAGATTTTGACAAAACTACGGTATACCCACCGTAATCTACCGTAATCTGCAAAAAATCGATAAACGGACTCCAGATTCGTGTTTAGCACTCTAAATAACACTCAGCAAAGGATTTTGAGACATAGAACGTAGAAAACCGGAAATCTCGAAAGTAGCGTTTTTCCCTCGGAATGTCCCATGGTTGGGAAGCTTCGAACGAAATTAGCCGAAATCTTTTGAAAATCGACTAATAAATCACAGAATCGTGATCAGCGCCCCAAAAAACCCCCCTGGGAGAATTTTAAGTCAAATCTGGAACATTTTTCTAAAACGCTTCCAGAGCCCTCAATTAGTAGAAATAAGCGCCCAACCGAAAATCCGTGAGTCCAAAACGCTGTCAGTCTGGACAAAGTACGGAAAATGTTCGTTCACCCAAAATTTGCTCAGGGTGGTAGTTTTGGGTGCTGAACACATTTATGAGGTCCGTTTCCGGATTTTCCGAAGAATAACGCGCTTTTTGGAAGGTACAGAAAGCACAAAAAAATGAGCCTTTTAAGCTTGTAACTTCTTGGAACCTGCGGCTCGCGGCGGGATACTGCGCAAATTTACTATTGTGCCACAAGAGATACTAACGACACTAGTCGTTTTGGCAGATCAGACCTACGCTTTGTATACTTCCCTTGTTAGCGTTCTCTAACCATGGCCGGCTTAGTTCCAGGGAGGACCGACAAAGAACACCTGATATTTTTTGTTATAGTTCCTCGAGTTTTTTTCTTTTTTTCGTGTTACTCCTGCCTGTATCTTCAGTGAGGACTCTAAGTGTATCGTCCATCACTGGATGAGGGATCGCCGCGTCGCAGCTTGGCGGGAAAAATTGCGCGCGGGAAAGCAAAAGGAGAGTGGCTATTGATCGCGCAATTTTTCCCGCCAAGCAGCGTTGCGGCGATCCCTCATCCAGTGTTGGACGATATGGATGGGGTGATTTGACGAAAAGCTTTCCGTTTTCAAGATTTCTTATGCTTCTTCCATCTGAATGAATTCGAAAAAAAAACGAAATTTAGCCTTCCTCAAAAATTCGGATCTAGCAGGCCGGGGGTATTTCTGTTGTAAACGGCAGACCGGGAGCGTAGAAAAGCA
Source organism: Aplectana chamaeleonis (assembly GCA_029168955.1). NCBI lineage: Eukaryota > Metazoa > Nematoda > Chromadorea > Rhabditida > Cosmocercidae > Aplectana > Aplectana chamaeleonis. The sequence goes on along the minus strand of JAPDOI010000046.1, from coordinate 2,298,802 downwards.
GCGGCCACTCGAGATCGGTAGGACGGGAAAGTTGCGCTTGCGAGCCGGGGCACTTCGGCCGCAGCGCAGACGCGTCGCCTCCGCAGATATGAATGGAGCAGGCCGGGGGACACTTTTCTTCCATCTCGGTTTTGAATCCTTTTTATGTTTGCTTTTGGAGGTTTGTGCTTCTGTTTTTCTTTAATGTCTTCGCTCTGTCTTTATAGATAACTACAACCCGCTTTTGCGGTAATAGGGAGAATGAACTCATATGACTTTCACCACAACGCCAGCGTAGCTAAAAACCACTGCAGGAAAAAATTAGACTGACCCTGATTTAGCGGTCTTGAGTATGTACTGTGCTTATCTGGGCCAAATTCCGGTCCGCAATTGCGTCTCGACACGCTTTGCGGCCGCACGCGCTAGGGTCAGTCGAGTTTCCAGCGCCGAAGCCGACTCGATTTGGCTTTTTTATACAGTTTTCTCCAATTTTGTTTACTTTCCAGTTTCTAAAACCCACCTAGAGTCAAGAGATCGGCGGCTGCGGCGCTGAAAATTCTTCCGACTCGAAAGTCGAGACGAATCGCGGACCGGAATTTAGCCCAGAGAAGCACAGTATGGGCCCTCTAAGGCCGTTTTTAGGGAAAATTAGTGGTTTCAAATTAGTCTATTTTCCGTTTTCCACGAGATGGTATACCGTCGTTGATTCATTTCGAATTTCGAAGAATTCTCATCTTTTTAAGTGGGTGACTGCTTGGTGAGAACAAATATCTTGTCGGATTAGATTGTTCGTTGTTTTCTAGAGAGTTCGCATGGTGAAGGAACCTATTCCTTTGTTTTGAAGGTGTTAGATCCTAATTTGTTTTACACAAGACAGGCATCGTTTGTGAGTTCAGAAATATTCATGCTGGTATAAAGCAAGTCGCTGTTTTTCCCCCTTCAAAATGGTTCTAATGTTTGCGGTAGGGTTTAGGAGGGAATGTGATCTATCTCAGAAGGGAACTACTTGCTGTCAAAGTGGCCATTCTGAATGGAATTAATTTGTCTAGAACCATTTCTGGCCGTGGAGACGGAATATACTCTTCGCGGATACCTACCCTCTATAAAAGTCGTAAATCACATGATTCGAGGCGCGAGCGGTGCGCGCGATGCCTCGGCCTCCGTCTGTCCTACGCTCTCTCACTGTCTCTAACCTCCGCTCAGCACCAGCACGCGTAGGAACCAAGTGAATTTCGCTGTTTTATAGCCTGTACACTATTCTGAAAAAAGTTATGACTGCTTTTTAAGCTTCGTGAAAAGGTAAGGGTACCACCCATCACGATATTGTAAAAATGTTTCTTGGTTTCTTCCGCTTACTTGGGATTGGTGCTCGGCAGTTTTACTGAACAGGACAGCTATTGTAATGTAGTACGGATAGAGTGGAATCAAGAGTGTTATTTATCGCCTGGGGTTCTGAGAATATCGCCTGAATATTGAACAAATCACGCTCTTGGAGGGGGGGGGGGTCTAATCGAAATTGAACTCCTCCGCGCCTCGTGCAGTTTTCGGGTTCGCATTTTGAAACTTCTGTGTTCTTGCCTTCACAAAACCCTCATTTAAGGTCACCGACACTACGTAATCTTGCGGTACTCGATTAGAATCAACCGCAGAAACGGAAGGGAACCCATGCTCATGAATCTGGTGGGGTGGAGAACATCATGATAGGTACGTATTTTCCACGTGTTAAATATTGATTGTGAATTTCTGTGTTGTTTCTAGATTTCGCCAATCAATTTGTTGGATTTGGGCACGAAGAGACGAGATGTGAGTAAGTACACCTGCATTGCTGTTAACAACGAATATATTTGTACCCATAGTAGAGTGAGTTTTGCTTGAAATTAGAAGTCCCTTTTTATGTAGTTATTTGTTCCATTTCAGCAACCATGCTCATCCTACAAGACAGACATCGTCGCAAGCAGATCTCGCTGAGGAGCTTGAACGTGAAGCTGGTGCGGAGGCTCAACTGGATGATCAGCCGGATGATGCCGAAAATCAGTGAAACCAGTTTTTCCTATGCTAGTTCAGAGCTGAATTCAGATTCTGGGTGCAACTAACCCTTCTAGGCAAAAACCCAGGACTTTCAGGCAGAAAGAAGGCTTTCACGTTTTTTTTAAGAAAAACCACCATTACACACCTACTCAAAGGTACAGGGTGGGGCCAATGCCAAAACATACACACCAGCTGTTCTCGTATCAAGAAGAACACATTGAGTGCCAGTGTTTTTGGATCATCTCTGAAAGTTCTCGTTATTTAGAAATAAATTGGTTCTCTTGCCACACTTTCGACGTAGTCCCTAATGGCGTTTTTTTTTTGGTTCAAAATATCTTGAAAAGAGGGTGACTTGAGACGCGAAATTTGAATTCAGCTCCCAATTTCAAACGTAAGGTCAAATCTGAAACTAACCACCGAAATTGAACACTTTCTTTTACTTTTGACGCTGTATGTACTTCCGATCTCACAAGCTTCGATAATTCGTGTCCTGGTGTGAAGTGAATTTTCCAATACTGTTTGTTCTGTAAAGTACTCTGTTCGCTGGTGCAAGTTCCGGTTCTGAATGATTTGTTGTTTTTTTGGTTTTCCTCTCCAGTTTCATTATCATTCATCTATTTTGGAACTCGCTTTTACATTTTCGCGTGTTTGCCGAACCCGAAGAGCGCACAAGTGTGCTTGTTCGATACTTTTCTTCCATCAATTACCCTGTTCACTATTACTTCTTCCCATTTCCTATGATTTGCTATGTTTTCTTACCTCTTCTCAAGGCTCGTTCTATACATTGACCCTGGTAGGAACTTATTTCTCCGCTATTGCACGGGTTTGCAGCTGGACCGAAGAAGAAATTGTATTCTGCATGACTTGCCATGGTTCCTTTCAAATTCTTAAACCTCGTTGTATCCATTGACCCTGTTAGAATTTTTTTGCCCCGCTATTGCATTGTTTTGCGGCTGAACCCAAGGCAGAATGTTATTTGAAGACATTTAATATTGTTTTGTGACTATGTTGTTTTTCTAATATAATAAACAAGTTTCTGATTTATTTCTATTCGTGGTGCTACGGTTTACTTGAGTTTTCCTTTAGAAGCGCATCGGCTTGCAGTAAAGACGCACCGGCCTGCCGCGAAGGCGCGGGGTAGGGGCTCTCCACTCACCGGGGGAGGAGTTGCCCCGTTCTTGCAGTTCGAAGCGCCACGCTTCTCAATGCAAGCGAGGTGGTCCCGAGTGGAATTAAAGCCGCAAAAGGCGAGACAACTCCTCCCTCGGTGTGTAGAAAGCCCCTATCCCCGACCAGGTATAGCGCAGAACTGGCAGGCCGGGGCATCTCTGCTGGCAGGAGCGGTCGGGGTGCCCGCGCCTGCTGTCTGGCAGGTACCCGCCCTGCTGAATTCAAATGTCCGAGTCGATTGTGGCAGGATGTCCGCAAACATTGAACCGATCCAGCCACATCTACAGTTTTTTTAGGTAAAATACGAAACCGCACCACCATGTTGAGTGAGATGCTCGAATGCCTCTGAGATTGCTCAACTTCTGCACTCGGAGTCGGTCTCAGAGACATTCGAACATCTCACTCATGCTTATTGCGTATATCAGTTGTCGTAGACTGTTTATCCTCTATTTCAGAAAAATGTTCATTTCCGTTTATCGCGCGCGTCTGTGCGTGTGTGCCGTGTCTCTCTCTCTCCTCCACATTCTGCTCTGGCAAGAACTCGTTTGCGACCCCGTAAGAGATTCGGGAAGTTTTGAGTCGGAGGGTCGCCAATTTAGAGAATCAGTAGGCGGAGCTCGGAATCGGAGGTGGCGTTAGTCAATGCGTGTTGGGTCGCGTGCGCAGTGCCGCCACACGACGGCACCGACGTAACGTTGAAGCCAAGATCAAACCAGCGGTACATACGAGCTGTCTCGGGGTGGGGCTAGACCGATTCTTCTCATTGTCAGGTGTGCACTCCTCGGGCTCTGCCTTCGAGTTGAGTGGAATGCGAGTGCCTGCACTTGGCTGCTCCTGCACCAACTTGGGTGCTCTATCCTGGGAGCAGACAAGAGGCGGAGCATTCGTAAAACTGATTGATTTTTGAGAGCACAGAAAGTGCAGACTTGGCTAGGGTCCAGGTGAGTGTATAGCGGTTGGCATAGGAGTAGGAAGGGCGCACGTGGCGTGTATGACGTTATCGATTTTGTCTCGTGGTTTAGCATCCCGTTCCTCAGAACTTTTGAAACACCATGCGAACAGCATAAAATACCCTCCACATGTTTCCGACATGTTATTTCGGCGGGCACAGCTTACGATCATGGTTCCACCGCTGCTTCCCCTGAAAGTCGCGAGTAATGCAATACTGAAGCAAGCGAACATGCTTCGGTCAAGCTTCAAACATATTACGGGAGGGTCCAGCCAGCGTTTCGAAAATGAGCGTCTGCATCCTGTTATTGATTTCGCGCCCAGCTCACCATCTTTTTCTCTCAAATGTCTATGATGTGTTCATTTTCTCTATCCTGATATTCATTCCAGTTTCGTTCCCTTATGTTGTGTTACTGTTCTAAATGCATTTTCCGACATATATTTTGGCGGTATGAAATGATTTTCAGTCTTGTTCTATGATTTTCACTTTTTAAAGGAGTTCAGTTGACAAGCCGTTTCTTTTCAGGAAGGGTTAAGAGTGCAGCTTTAAAAACTGATGTTTCGTGCCCAAGCTGTTATTAAAGGCACAGTCCAAGCTCAGGGAAGAATTCTGATATTTCCACATAATTGCGAAGTACACCCAACCTATATAGCATCTGCCAAGAGCGAGCTCTCGATTCCTCTGATTAAGTGAGATTTAGCAGGAAGCCACCATGGGGCGCCCACATCAGAAAGCCACCTTGGCACTCCCATTTTGCGATCTTTCGAGCTCAACAGTGGCGAGATGAGCGATAATTTCCGATGAATGGCCCCGTTCTTCCCTTCATTCTCAGACTATCTCTTCATGCAGGTCACCTCGCATACATCGGTTGCAAATGAAGGAAGCTACAAGCCTCGGACAGCTCGTCCATTATGCTTCCGTAGCTCAATTTTTGAGGGGCCATAACTTCCTTCCTAGGGGGGTTTTGTACGATTCCAGAGACATCGTTGGAATCAGCGTGGAACCGTTTTCATGACAGTTAGAAAAACAGAAAGTCGATTCTGAGGTTGGACTGTGCCTTTAATGGGATTCCTGTTGTTACAATCTGGGCACGAAAAAAGCATAGCCTCTCTCGCTCATTAAAGTCCGGGCGGATCAAGCATCGGACCGGTCGATCATGGTCAGATAAAGCAGTGACTTGGTGATTTCGACATGAGGAAAATGAGGAAGAGAGGCTCGAGCGAGCGGATTGACAAAATGATATACAGGGTCGAGCAAGTTTTTTGCAAAAGCGGCATATTGCGGCGCTTTTTGCGCTCCAATGCTTCTCTTTGCCACAACTTACTACAAAATAGTATTGCTTCAATTTTAAAGTTTTTTTTATTGCTTCCAACAAGTTCCATACAGTCGTGTTACAAAACAGTAGATTCAGCTCTAGGAATATATCGAAAATTGCAGATTTCCACCTGGAATAGCCTCATTATGAACTGAACAGACGGTCGTCATAGCAGGAATTTGTTGTTTTAGCCTGTGGTCCATGAGAAATTCAGTAGGAAACACACATTTGCTGGCAAAATGCAGGAGTCAAAAAATCTTTTACAATATCAATGCATTCGGCTCTCTGAGAGGAACACAAAAAGTCTTTTAAAAATCCCTTTTGTGAATTTTGAAGTGATTTATTACGATATGGCGCTTTATGCTCGCCAAAAACGCTGCGAAACACCGTTTCTGCAAAGTACTGTAGCAAGCGGTGAAAAGTATTCTGCTTGGGTTTCGTGTCTCCGACTGCAGTGAATTAGAGTCGATTGTTTTCGATAGTCTTCTTCTGTTTTTCTTTAGACATAAAACTCCCTCCCGCTTGAGGACAGATTTGATGTGAGCTTCTTATTGACAATGTTGGTTCGGGAAAAATGACAGCTCTCGTCTTCTACGTTTACACACTTCTCTGCAAATTTTTCCATAAAGACAAAGTCCAAGCACGTGGGTAAAATTTGATATGATGGTCCGGTCTCTGTTAGTAGCAACCCTCCCGAACGCGAGATTTCAATTCTTCAGAATAAGCGAGAAAAATGAAGCACCCATTCTGAAAATTTAGCTTCTTGGCAAAAGTAGCGATTTGGAAATGCCATTAAGAAGTCAAAAATGTTTCACAAATATCTTGAAGTATCTTAAAAAATGATTAGCGTAAAATAGTCTGGAGTAATAAAAAAAGCTATCTAGGAAATGAAGTAAAATAACTAAAAATACGATTTGGTGGTCAATGTCGGACGAGGGATCGGATTTTACAAGCTTCTCCGTTAAACTTATCGAAGCGAAATCAAGCACGATAGGAATGGGAGTCCTCATTCCATATCGTGCTTGATTTCGCTTCGATAAGTATAATGGAGAAGCTTGCAAAATCCGATCTTATGCTGATTATATGCTGACCTATGCTGATTCCCTCATTACAGCTTTAAAAAGTGGTTTCATGTTCCCCTGGGGCGCTTGATTTCGTTTTGAAAAGTTTAACGGAGAAGTTTGTAAGATACTATCCCTCCTCTGTCATTGACCACCAAATCGTATTTTTAGTTATTTCACTTCATTTCCTAGCTCAGCTTGTTCATTACTCCACGTTATTTTACGCTAATCATTTTTTAACATACTTCAAGATATTTTGGTACATTTGACTTCTTAATGGCATTGCCAACTCGCTACTTTGCGCAGCGCTGTCCACGCCCACTCCTCTCAACGGCTACTGATCAGGGCAAACAGCTTAAAAATCGACTACAACAAAACATACGATGATCAAATCACCTAAACTATGTATGTCCCGTGGTGCACGGATTGAACAAATCCACCCCATTCAAATATTGATCCTTCCTCATAGTTAGAGTCGATTCTTCTGTTGTCTGCTTCGATCAGTGGTCGTTGAGGGGAGGGCGGGAGTGCGCTCACACAGAAGCTCGGGGCCTTGAAGGGCGATTCGGGGCTCTTTGTGGCCATTTTTTCGACAATGTTGCTGCCAGCTGAGCCCAGCACCTTTCGATTTACAATGGAAACTGAAGAACGTTTCCCATTGAGGACACAGCCTTCAACCTTAACTTTCAAGATATGTTTGTTCCCGTCAACGAATTATTCCATATGCTCTGAACGCTTGTTAGTTATAGGCTTTTTTGAAAATTTCTTGCTTTTCTCCAATTTTTTCCTCTTAGTTTTTCGAGTTGTTCTATTCCCTAACTCTGTGTAATTGAGGTTTCTATATTCAAACAAATATTGTCTGCAGTCTCTGGAGGGCATGAACATTGTAGATTACCTGAGTTATTTCGCGCCCAATATGCGCGCCGGGGTTTACTTATCAAAGGACATGGACGGCATGTACAAATCTTCCTGGGGTCACATGCCACAGTGATGTAGAGAACAGAACTTCATTGGGGAAAAAGCTCTTGGAAAAGCCGTTGGCTCTATATCCTAGACGGTGAGGTGTGCACTCAAGATTTCTGTATAGAAATGAAGAAAAACCCTGGTATCGGATACTTGACATCACTGCCAATCATTGTTGTCCCATCAATTCTATAGAGATACTCTGTTTGGGGCATTATCAATCCATCATTCATTTCATTTATGTCTGGAATCCTGAGTGCCTCCCCTCTTCCCTTCTAGGATAGTACCAATCCGTTAAAATTTGGAATCATTTAGAACACGTCACTACAAAATAAAGAAAATGAAAAAAAAAATCTTTCTATATCGTAACTACCAGGATTCGAAAAACGGACTCACCAAAGGCTTTGTGCTGATGCAGAAAAAAACCTGATCCCAAGTTATTCGGAAAACGGGATGTATTCGAACGGCTATCTAAGGGTGAGGAAGAAAAGCAATACAATTTTGAAGAGAAAAAAGTCATACATTTCATGGCCTTGACAATGGCATAGCAGCTCATATTATAGTCAATTGCTATCAACTTCTGATCTACTGCGGTCAATGCTTGGGTAGATCTCCTAGTCTTTTCCTAACAGCTGACCTCAAATTTCATGACGCGTAGCCGCAGAGATCCTGCACCGAAATGCCGAAGTGCAATACCCACCCTTGAACTTGCCAAATCAGCGAAGAAACGCTTTTTTTTCGACCCTTCGGAATTACTCTGTCAATTTTGGGTTTTCGGAGGTGGGAATGATATTGCTAGAATCGCCTCATCAATATCTACAAGATGGTGCTAAAATTTCATTGATATCTTAAGCTATATCTTAATTATAGCTGTGTTGCTAAAAAAAAGTGCCTGCCGAGCGTCCTGACGAATTAAAACTTCTTATGGAAAGAGCAACATACTTATAATTAGGGTATGGTTCAGGATATCAATGAAATTTTAATACCATCTTGTAGATCTTGATGAGATGATTCTAGCGATATCCCTAAGTTGTTTCCTCCAAAACCCCAAATTTCACACAGCTATGACGAAGAGGCGCAAAAAACGCGCTTTTCGCGAAGTTCGAGGGTGGTATTGTATTACGAGGCTTCTACCAACACAGTTGGCACGCATACTCAACAACCTTCATTCATCATTCTGCACAGCTATCGAACACGCATAGGAACAGCTTACCACTGCTAAGGCAACATCTTACGGAAGACTTGCGTAACATGTTGGATAAGGTGTTCGTAACGTGTTTTGAAAGTTCTGAGTCGGTGACCCGTTTCGCAAAGCGGGGAGCATTGCGTTCGCCGTCGGAGGGTTGCCTCGTCCCTTCCGTGACGTCATCAGTCGTTTAGCATCCCGTTCACTCAACCGTTCTTGACGGCGTTCGTATGTGTTGTTTTCGTTTAACGGGATGCTCAACGCCTTCGCTAACGAAGGCTGTCAGAGTGTTCTTTTTCCCCATTCCGCACAAGCGCGCGAAAGAACGGAGTGAATTTTGAACCAAAAAAGAGGATCCCTGCTACGCATCCTGGCTCTTTGCGGTAGGTTCTCCGTCATTTGAAATTCGTACTCCAATCCATGATTCTGCAGTCGGAGTCAATCTCAGAGACATTCGAGCATCTCACTCCTGGACTATGAGTAATAAAAACCTTTTGAGTCTAGAGCTAAACGCGCTTCATATTGATGTATGACTTTATTCGAAAAGTTATTCGAACTATTGGATTGAGACTCAAAGTGCTTTTACGTCGTCATTTTGTGTGCCTTTTTTCGTCAGTAGAAATATGGCATCAAACGTATCGTCAACTTCTGTAGTTGCCCAAAATCCGATACGAACCCCATATCGTGCTCAGCCCCCCCCCCCCCCACCCAAGTCACCACCCTGGATGGGGAGAGAGAATCAAATTTTTGAAGTTCACCTACCATTTTGAGCTTGTAAAATTTTATGATCTACGATCAGGAATCATTAACTCAGAGCGCTCATTTTTGACTACACTAAAATGGCTTCCTTGGTGCTATTGCAGCGAGGGGGGGGGGTGCTGTTGGCCATCGCACTTGGCCACGTCCATTTTTCCGTGCCGCAATGGATCTCCTGATTTTAGAAGGGGGAGGAAAACTCCGGGTCGGTGTCAAAATTCCGCGGCGGCACGGAAATATGGGCGTAGCCAAGTTCGGTGGTCATGTGCCCCCCCCCCCTAGCTGCGATAGCACCGCTTCATTAATAAGTTGTGTATGGCGACTACCACTAAAGAATGGAATATTGTCCGCACAATGACGTCATTATTGGATTGGTGTATTTTTTTAAAGAATTTTGCTAAAGAGGCTCCACTTTCTCTATTGTGGTCGAAGGAGAACAGAAACCAGTAAAATCCAGCCTCATTATCAAGTTTTGAAAGAAGGCATACCGTCGTGCAAGGGATGATGTCATATCATAAGGCGGCTGATGCTTCACTGGGATGGTTACGTCAGATCTACGGGATGTTGATAGGATGTGAACGCGGAATCGGGAATGGAGACCCTCCTCCGATGGGATGTCTACAGCGACAGCATCTCCGCGGATAGGATGTCTACTATACTTGTTATCCGAAGGCAATTCCTCGGATAATGGATCGATTCGGATAATGCCATTTTAAATTTACCGGATATTGGTTCGATTCAGATAATGCGTTTTTTCAAATTTTCGGATATTGGATCGATTCAGATAATGCCATTTTTCCGATGATTCGGATACGGATATCCGTCGGATAATTTCGGATAAATTACGGATATTATCGGAACAAACCTCAGGCAACACACAAACACACACCCACATACACACATACACACACATACACACATACACACATACACACGTACACACACACACCCACATACACACATACACACACATACACACATACACACGTACACACGTACACACATACACACATACACACATACACACATACACACGTACACACACACATACACACATTACACACATACACACATACACACACATACACACATACACACATACACACATACACATACACACATACACACGTACACACATACACACATACACACACACACAGACACACACACACACACACACACACACACACACACACACACACCTTCCTACATTTAACGTAAAATGAACCGATTTTTACCCGTTTTATCCGTTTTTATCCGATTTTATCCGATTTTACGCAAATTTTATCCGTTTAATCCGGTTTTTATCCGATTTCATCCGTTTTATCCGATTTTACGCAAATTTTATCCGTTTTATCCGGTTTTTATCCGATTTTTATCCGTTTTATCCGTTTTTATCCGATTTTATCCGAATTTTTGACCCTTCGGATAATGGTTCGATTCAGATAATGCCGATTTTAAAATTCCCGGATATTGGTTCGATTCAGATAATGCGTGTTTTCAAATTTTCAGATATCGGATTATCCGAATCTCGGATATCCGGTCGGATATCCGAAATGGAGTGATTCGGATACTAAGTATAATGTCTACGGCATCATGGAGGGGGCGACGGGACGGGCAATTCTCGAGGAACGATCCCTGCCCTTTTTGGATGTGTACAGGGAGCATTTCGTGAGGTGACATCTTATCCGTGTCCAGTAAACAATGGCGAACGCCCGAGTGGGCACACGCTGTGATGTTAGAACCTTTCGCGAAAAAGAATTTTCAAGAATTTGATGTCTGTTCCTCTAGCGAAACAAACATAGGACAATTGTTATATGACGCGGGCGGGGTGGTCCAATGCATTGCCTGGTCCACGAGATTTTCACCCTTTTCTGGCCGTTTCTGGCCGTACATAGAGTTCGCGTAATCATTTTAGTCTGATAAGTGGACGGGGCCGCGACGGTAGATCACTTTGCGCGAATCGAAACCCCATTCTCCAGTGAGGCCGCCAACCCGTACGGCCCGCAGCCTAGTCCATGCGTCAGACTAAATCGAAAACGGAAACCATACTTCCTTTCTCACGCATCTTGCGATCCATTAACCACGTAAATATCTATTTTTGCAAAGCTTTCGTTTTGAAAGAATGCAACAGGATCGTTATGTCTCAAATGTACGCTACGCGAAGTCCTTCAATGAGCACGCTTGCATTGGTGGTTTAACTCTGTCATAATTCTGCATGGCAATGAATACTTGGAGACATTTATTAAGAGAGGAAGAGATCTATGTACAATCGTGAAGGCGAGTTTAATCTCGCGTACAAACCCGATTTAGGAAAATTGCAGCTCTCCAATGATAAGTACACACCTGTGTTTGACAGTAATGTAATAATACTATTTCTAATAATCAACATATCATTAAATATAAAATCAGCGATAAATATCGCAACAAAAAAATATTCAGTTTAATTATGAAACACGTATGAATACATTGGGGCCATCGTACACTGGCGTAAGATTACCAGCTGGTACATATAGGAATAGGTCCATTATTCACAAGTCGGTGAATTCACTCCATGGATCGAAACTGGCTGGTGGGGCACACGCTGGAGCTGATAGTGGCAAGAGATGAAACATGCTGGACCAGAGAACCGGCAGAACGAAGAAACAAATAGACCTGAATAGCGCCACAATCAATGAAAGTTCTCGAAAATTCCGCTCAAAATTTTCGTACAGATGACTACTGAAATCCCATCACTGGTCCAAATTATGATTCGGCAATATTACAGAACATTTTTTCCCCACCAGAACCTCCTGCAATTAAAGGCCGCAATAAAGTACCGCGCAAATTTTCCGCGAAAATTTGCGTTGTACAGCGTTTTTGAGCGCTTGAAACGCAGCAGACACGCTCTAAAATGGCATCGATTTTATGTCATAAATCGAAGGTTTGAAGCTAGTAGTATGGGAAACTAACGAAAAACCCGACAAAAACTGCATGCAAATACAGAAATAACGGCTATTTTTGTTATGGGGTAAAATTGGACAAGTTTTGCATGAGCGGTTGAAATAGCTTATAGGCAGTGTTCACGATACAAATCGTTTTTTTGTTTCTCCGCCTATCATGAAAACGGCCCCATGCTGATTCCAATGATATCTCTGAAATCGCACAAGACCTTCAGGGAACGGAGTTATGGTCCCTCAAATATTGAGCTAAGGAAACATGCTGGACGAGTTGTCCGAGGCTTGTAACTTCCGTCTATTGCAGCCGATGTATGCGAGCTGACCTGAGTAGAGAGAGAAGTTGAGAATGAAGGGAAGAACGGGGCAATTGATCGGAAACCATCGCTCTTCTCACAATCTCGAGCATTCATTTGTTCACGTCTGTGGGCGTGGAAAGTGCATCTGGGGGTGACGAGCTGATGGGTGTCCAACTTTGGGGCCATAGGGGACCGTTCCGAGCTCATTTTTCTCAGTTTTTTCAACGTTAGGGTTCCGCTAGGCCCCGCAGCTGCCGATCTCCACCAAAAATTAGACATGGTTCTTATCGTGGACACTGCCTTTAACGACAAATTGGTTGGGATAGCAACGGACTTCACACATCAATTTTGTGACTTTAATTTGATTGTGTAGTGGATCCCTCTTGTATAACACGTGTCAAGTGTGAGATCACAATTCCTCCAAATGAGCGAGATATAAGCGGCCACCACAGGCCCGACCTCTTCGCTGACCACCATAGGCCACACCCCCTACAAGATTTCTGAACTCAATAGCGTGTAGATGGATGGATGAATTTTGAGCAACGATTGCGTATGAAGAGAAATACAGGTCTGGGACAACTCGTCCACCAATTTCTCACCCTCAAAATATGGGCAACTTTGAGAGTCATAACTATGTTCTTAGAAGGTTTCGAACGATTTTACAGACCCCACTGCGATCAGAGAGTGACTTTCTTCAAAATCAGCACACAAAGTGAAAAATAATTTCGGGGTGTTCTGTGCCTTTTGAAGGCAGCATACAAGCTAAAAATTAATATCAATTTTATGGAATGAATTGAAGGTCTGATGCTGTTAATATTCAGAAATGACGGAAAAACCGGAAAAAAATCAAATGAAATGAAGATATAACGGTTCGTTCTACATTGGCCCAGAAAAGGACGAGTTGCACGGCATTGGCTGAAATAGTGGAGCTAGCGACAAATGTGTTGGGATAACGACGCTAATGTACTCGTACGGCCCTTTCTGGAACGCCTAGGACCTTAGAAGCGTAAAAAATGAGCCAAAGTGACCGTAATCGAGCATAAAATATTTGCATTGAGGGGTGGAGCCCGTATCGGTGGGCGGAGAAAGGATGATTCTGTGACTCAATACGGCTCAAATACGGCCATTTGAACTCGTTTCCAACTCTTCCAACTTCGTGAGGGCTCTTCTAGGGCTACGACCCCACTAATGTAGTTATCTCAACAACTTTTGCGGGCGCGTATGCTGCCTTTAAAGGCAGCAGACACGCTCAAAAATGGTATCGATTTTATGACATTAATCAAAGGTTCGGAGCTGGTTGTATTGGGAACTGACGAAAAAACGAACGAAAACTGTGTGCAAATAGAGGAAAACGGTCATTTTGTTATCGGGTGAAAGTAGACGAGTTTTACGGCGCGCGATTGAAACAGCGAATATTAGCAACAAAACGGTTGAGATAGAGGAGCCGATATACTCTTACAGTCTGTACTGGAAGGTTAGCGTCGTTGGAAGCATCAAAAACCAGCCAAAGGGACCGTATTATTACTATCAATCTGGACGAGTTTGTATTTTGGGGCGGGATTGCAGAAGCTCAGGGGCGGGGTTGCAGAAATTTTTCGATTTTCATTGCTGAAATTTAGTAGTTTCGACTCGTTATTGACGCTTCCAACGGCGTGAACAGTCTACAAGTAGCCATGCGACTTCAGAAACGTAGTTATCTCAACAACTTTTTCGAGCGTGTCTGCTGCCTTTAAGCGTCCCATCGTCACTCGCTTCAAAACTGGCGAACCGAATTTTCAAGCGAAATTTCGCGTTCGTCTGAGTAATGCGAGTGTGATGTTATGTAAAAGCAGTTTATTGGGTTCCGGCATTGTGTCGAAAAATGTGTATATATTTCCTTCTGTAGCTATCAACGCTCACAGGTAAAACGTGATAGATTGCGCTAGCATGACCGTCTCATCGGTTCATAAATAAGGAATTTGAGGTGAAAACACACAATTCTCGATAACTCGCTAGAGTTAAACCTATTACTCTGTCAGATTCTATCATTGGACTCGCTGGAAGGAGTTGGAAAATGACTTCAAAACTGAAACAGGTCCTGCTTGAAGCGACTCTTTGTGAGCGCAAAAAAAAACGCCGCAAGACGCAATTTCGGCAGGAAAACTGCGCGGTACTGAGAAGCTCATCAGAAGACAGGAGAGTTATTTTTTTTCGAAATTAGTTATTCGTAAAACAGAAAGACCATTTCAATCTCGGAAGTCTAGAATCGAAGCGCCGAAAACCATTATAACTGAAAATCCGAGAATCTGGAGGACAGAAAATTTTAATTTATGTAAGTAATTTCGAGTGCAGATCTTGATTTCTTCATCAATTTATTTTGCGAAAAAAAGTAAAAATCATCGGGAAGTCGGAATCTCCCTCATCCCAAGTGTTCATTGCTAACTACGATGTTACGTCAGCATGCCTTGACCTGAAACCAGACGACAAATGAAAGCAAAGAAAAATAACTACCATAAACCAGCACATGAATGTGGGCAGTGTCACAGAACATGAAGACCTCGTTTTTCTCCACTACGAAACAAAATACCGTGCAAGACTCATCGATAGTCAACAGAGCAGAAAGGATCATCAATCAGTTTTAGAACGCTTACATACGTCCACGACAGCCAGCAGATGAAAGGCTGATTGGCGTCCTCTCAAACAGATAATTATCCGCTTAGTGCAATTTACAAGGTTATTCTGGTGGATTTCAGATCGATATTAAACAGACAGAGCATCGTTTTCAATAATTTAATGAGTCACGGGTAACAGTTCTGTCACCCGGCGGGATGTCTAGTAGAGTGAGGACTTTTTAAAAAGAGACCGAACGAACGAATTTCGAATAAATTCGTTCATTTTTTATTTCAAACGAACGAATTTCGAATAAATTCGTTCATTTTTTATTTCGAACGAACGAATTTCGAATAAATTCGTTCATTTTTTATTTCGAACGAACGAATTTCGAATAAATTCGTTCATTTTTTATTTCGAACAAATGAATTTCGAATAAATTCGTTCATTTTTTATTTCGAACGAACGAATATTCGAAATTCGAATTTTCGAATGACGAATAATTTAAGCATTCATAGCAATACCGCGCAACTACGAAGTGAGCGGCAATAACGAGTTGAATTCTTCTTTTAAAGCTTTATTTCCACCTACAAATGAAATTAATAAGGCACGACTCATCTCTAAACCTGTACGGGCTACAACGCAACGAATGCTCCAAAATCATTTTTTTTTCGTTCTAACTTAGCCTAAGGAGCTTATTCGAGGTGCTGAACATGAATAAGAGGTCCACTTTCGGTGCTTCGAAGGATCACGGTAAGTATAGGGCAATTATATTGTTAAAGTCTCCGATATAACTGAAATTTTGCCTAGAGAACCTACCCCTAAACCTTCCCAGATAAAAAGGAGCTCGACGCTCACTCCGATCTTCCCACTTTCCCGGAGACACGATATAGGCGAGTGCTTGCCCTCCTGACACGAGAGCGTGCCCATCACGGGCAAAGCGTGCCCTCAAAAAGATGCTGTACGCTCAAGACGCTAGCCTCCAAGGGAGGCATACGACGCGGTTCTGAGCCAGGACTCGGATGAAGGCACTGCCTTCTGTTTAATTGTCCAGTTTCGCGGTACTTGGCTCGCTGAAGGCCCTGCTCAATCGCTGGTGGCCCCAGTTGGTGCTCGGTACACTGGCCGGGTCGCGTGTTGGCGTGCGGCCGCGTCGTGCACCGGTGCGTGAGTATATTTTTGGAAACAAAAAGCTCAGAGGGGCTTATCACAAGGGCAGGAAGCAGCCACTCGCCCAAGACAGTCGCTACCGCCCCCGCGATAGCTACTGCCGTGGGCGACAAAACTTCGGATTTTGCGCTCCACAGCCATTATCCCGCTGGCGGCTTTCAGCGAGGCGTGGAACGCGTTTTTGTCTGAGCCATTAATCCTTCAGAAATTGCGAAAAGGATAAGAGATTCTTAATCCACAGCTCAGAAAAGCCTCTTGGCAAAGTTTTAGCCAAATCGGTGCTTTCACTGGAAGGGGGGGGGGGAGTACCAATTGCCATCCCACTAGGGCTCGCCCATTTTTCCGTGCCGCCGCGCAATTATAACACCAATCCGGGGTTTCCTCCCCTGCCAGAAGCGTTGCGTCGCGGAGAAATTGGTGTAGCCATATGCAGTGGACAAGTGGCCCCGACTGGCGAGATAGCACGACCAAATCTAAAACGTCGACAAACCACGGCACTGTGCCGCATCCTTCCGTAACACCGGAAACGGATGTCTAATCTGTGCTTAGCACCTCCAAAGGTTGTTATCGCGGAAACTTGGCCACCCCTATTTCTCCGCGCCGCAACGATTTTGGAAGGGAATGAAAACCCCGGGTTGGTGTCATAGGTTCGTTGGGGTGGAGACAACGGTCCGAGAGGTGAAGGTTGTTTAAGATACCTGAGTGGGGAATGGTGAAGGTTCCCTATAGATTTGCAACTTCAAATTTTGACGTTTTCTTAATCCTCTTTTTCTTGCATTGAATGTATTTTTATTTTTAATCATTAATTTTGAAACATTTCCGTTAGATGAACTTCTTTAGAAATTCACTATTCTTAGTGAAATGATCTGCGTAGGTCATGAAAAATTTCTTTTGAGCTGTCTTGGAGTCAAAAATTGTCGGAAAATTTCTTCAAGCGATTTTTGAAAAACTACCTGTTCTTCGCTCATACCATTTTTACCCTTTTCGATGGATCTTTCAACAGCTTCAAATTTTTCTATAAATCAGCTCGGATCAGCTCGGGTATTCAAAGTCGAATAACGTTCGAATATTCACCTTTTGCAAATAGTCGAATTCGAATAATATTCGAATATTCACCTTTTCCGAATAGTCGAATTCGAATAATATTCGAATATTCACCTTTTGCGAATAGTCGAATTCGAATAATATTCGAATTTTTACCTCTTGCGAATAGTCGAATTCGAATAATGTTCGAATTTTCACCTTTTGCGAATAGTCGAATTCGAATAATGTTCGAATTCTCACCTTTTGCGAATAGTCGAATTCGAATAATGTTCGAATTTTCACCTTTTGCGAATAGTCGAATTCGAATAATGTTCGAATTTTCACCTTTTGCGAATAGTCGAATTCGGATAATGTTCGAATATTCACACTTTTCGAATATTCGAATGTTCGAATAAAAATTCGTTCGAAAAATTCGAATATTTATTCGAACTCGAATATTCGATCCTCACTCTAATGTCTAGGGGTGTATGCTTGTTATCCGAAGATAATTCTTCGGATAATGGATCGATTCGGATATTACCGATTTTAAATCTTCCGGATATTGGTTCGATTCAGACAATGCTATTTTTACAATGATTCGGATGCGGATATCCGGTCGGATAATTTCGGACAACTTTGGATATTTTCGGAATAAGTTGAGGCAAAACGGTAAAAAACAAACCAGGTACTCAAGGCAAGCCTTTGAAAACATCCATAATTGAACAAACAGTAGTACTTCATTGCATTTGCAGCATATTCGCATACAAACTTCAATCTTCATATATGCATATTAATAAAAATATCAACACAAATCTTCAATTACTCTATCGTCTTTGGGAGGCACAGTACTATCCATACACAGGTTTTTCAAGACAACTAGCTCGTAAAAAATATGCAAAGTCATTATTCAAAAAAATACACTGAATAACTAGCCGCTTGGTCGTCTCACTTGACCACGCTCATTTTTCCGCGGCGCAACGACTTTTCCGATCTCGGACGGAGGAGGAAAACCCTGAGTTGATGTACTAAAAATATAGGCGGTACCAAAGAATGGACGTGGCCGAGTGCAATTTTATCCGATTTTATCCAAAATTATCCGATTTTATCCGAAATTTCATCCGAATTTTAACCGATTTTATGCGAATTGTTGAACCTTCGGATAATGGATCAATTCAGATAATGCCGATTTTAATTTTCCCGGATATCGGTTCGATTCAGATAATGCGTTTTTTTTTGGAATTTTCGGATATCGGATTATACGAATCTCGGTAAGCCGGTCGGATATCCGTAAAGGAGTGACTCGGATGCTCAGTATAGGGGCGTGGCCGAGCTCTCCCTTGCCAACCGTTTATTTAGAGTGGTGATCTCTCACCAGCTCTCTACTGCCAAGCACAAGGACGAAAGCGAACCTTACTTCAAAAACTAGCATTTTATATGGGCAACAAACAATGAATGATAAGCCACCATGAGAAAGTGGCTTATCTCATAACAGGTCACAGCATGGGGAGCAATGAAATGATATTTCACAAATGCACATTTTCCTCGTAATGTACGACCGAGAAATGAGACACTATAAAGATGCAATATATAGTAGCGACCATGAATCTATTGACATGGCCTTTTTGCGGATACTGTTTTTATAGGGTGGCGGACGTTCTGTTCCGAGGAGGCGGAGCCTAGGCGAGGTGCGAGCGAGGTGTGAATTACGGGGAGTCGTCGATTCGGTCTATTTACTGTGCTTCTCTGGGCCAAATTCCGGTCCGCAATTGCGTCTTGACACGCTTTCCGGCCGCACGCGCTCTAGTCAATCGAGTTTCCAGCGCCAAAGCCAACTCGATGTGGCTTTTTTATACAGTTTTCTCCAATTTTGTTTAGTTTCCAGTTTCCAAAACCCACCTAGAGTCAACAAATCGGCGGCTGGGGCGCTGGAAACTCTTCCGACTCGAAAGCGCGCGGCCGCAAAGCGTGTCGAGACGCAATTGCGGACCGGAATTTGGCCCAGAGAAGCACAGTACCTCACTTTACTCACTGCTACTCCGGCGAACTAGGGCGTCGACAACAGGTTGATAAGTTGTCATGTCATAAATCGCTCCCTGTTCACAAGTCCAATCGCGCGTATTGTCCGCCAGAGACCTGCCCGTTGCCCAGCAAAACCCACCTGTTTTCTAGTTGTTGACAACTCGATGTGTCGCGTTTAGCGGCTTTTTTAGCAGCAGTTTACATCCTACAGGACTGTTCCATCTAGCTTAGAAACTACTTTACACCGACACGCGTCGCGGTCGGCGCTCCGGCACGCGTCGCGACCGGCACACGGACACGCGTCGCGGCCGGCACACGGACACCCGTCGCTGCCGGCACACGGACGCGCGCCGTGGCTGTTCGCCCAGCCTCCACTGGGGTCACCACCGGATAGGCAGGACCTCCTGATGCTGGGCGGCGCCAACGTGCCGCAAACTTGGGTAATTGAACTGGCTCCGTTCTTATCATTTGCAGCATGCCTGAAAAATGTATCTAGAGCGTTAGCTGTGCCACAGCTTGACATCGACCAGAGCATAACTCGCGGCCACAGCCCCGCCGAATATCAGCGCGCTGGCCAGCGTTGACTCATGGTGGGCGGATCAACCTGTTGTCGACGCCCCAGTTTGCCTGAGTAGACATTCTGACTTTGTTATATGACACACTATCCAATGAAGCAAACACTGTTTATGAGCGAAACATTTGTTAAATCATATTATGACAGGGTATTTGGCCTTTTAAGATTTTTTTAAGTATTCGGTTCACTAGGGATTCATATTTATTCGGTGTGAACGAGTAGTGAACAAATTCTGCGTATTATTAAAAAAACATTCGACAACTTGGATGTTTAATCAAATATTCCAAGCAAGTTTCCAGATCCTCATCCGAGCTGTATGAAAAACAGGCTTTCGGAAGCATTCATGCGAAAAATATTGAGAAGTTCAAGTCGGAATTATCCGGAAATTAGTCCGGAAATTAAGAACGGCATAACATAAGTTATCCATTCATTCTAGAATTTAAAAAAGCCAAGTGCGGACATTGTCCAAGTACCGTATTTGCCCTATTAGAAGTACACCTCTAATAGAAGTACACCAAAAAGAGAAGGATGAAAAATATGTAGAAGTACACACTCTCTTTGAAGTATACCACTATTAATAGTTTACACAAGGTGTTGAGTTGATCGCAAAACGCTTGGCTCCGGCCGAGATTGAACCAGCATCATATTCCCTTTCCGGGGGAGCGCCTTATCGCACTGCACCACCGAAGCCCCACCGCCGCTCTCACTCAACTGCTCGGTAAATCTTCACCGAAGCAATCATCCTTTCACCCGCATAACGGGATGAAACAGGAATACCGTCAGAGACTATCTAACAGTCGTAGACCTGTCAAGATGATGCCCTAGTTAAGTCTTACACGATTTTTGGATGTTTTTTGCCGTAACTGCAGTTCAATGTCGCAGTGCACAATATGGTATGTTTACACAAGGTGTTGAGTTGATCGCAAAACGCTTGGCTCCGGGCGAGATTGAACCAGCATCATATTCCCTTTCCGGGGGAGCGCCTTATCGCACTGCACCACCGAAGCCCCAGCGCCGCTCTCACTCAACTGCTCGGTAAATCTTCACCGAAGCAATCATCCTTTCACCCGCATAACGAGATGAAACAGGAATACCGCCAGAGACTATCTAACAGTCGTAGACCTGTCAAGATGATGCCCTAGTTAAGTCTTACACGATTTTTGGATGTTTTTTGCCGTAACTGCAGTTCAATGTCGCAGTGCACAATATGGTATGTTTACACAATTTTACACTTTACACTATTAATAGTACATTTCAAAACAGGATGGGGAATAAAAAATTTGAT